>VZSZ01006914.1:68339-84345 GCA_013398815.1 Ibidorhyncha struthersii | reverse complement strand
AAGATAGAGGCCAAGCACTAAAACCAGATCCCTGCAGCAATGGGAGTCTGGGGCTGGTGGGACCCAGAAGTGGTTCTCTGGAGATGGCCCTGGGCCTTGCTGGGCAGCAATCTGAGCAGAAGCCAGCTCTTCTGCAGCCAGCAGGAACAGCAGCACCCGAGTTGGTGTGAGCTAGGGAATAACATCAAGGGAACACCCTTTATACAGCACTTGCTATGTCACATCCAGATATGGTGTCCAGTTTCGGGCATAGATATAGATAAATCGGAACAAAATCAGCAGAAGCCACTGAGAGGGGGCTGAAGTCTTTGCCCTGTGAGGAGAGGCTGCAGTACTGGGACTGGTTCAGGCAAGAGAAGGGATGGCTTTGGGGCCATCCAACAACATCCCCGACATCAGTGGCAGGGGATGGAGGAGATGTAGCCGGGCTCTTCACAGTGGTGCAAGGCAAGAGGCACTGACACAAGCTGAAAATTAAAAGGCTCAAACTGGAAATAAGGAGAAGCCTTTTGCCCATGAGGACAAGTAAGAAATGGGGCAGGGGCCCAAGGAGGCTGGGCTGTCTCTGGCTGTAGGGAGTTTTATGCCCCAACTGGGTGAAGCCTTGAGCAGCCTGGTCCGAGTGCAGAACTAGCTCTTCTCTGGCCAAGGGGCTGGAATAGAGACCTTCTGAATCTCTTCTAGCCTGAATTATGTTAAGAACTGAAGAGATCAAACTATGACAACTGGTCAAATTTCTTTAACTGAAGTTGAAACTTCAATAGTTAGGCAGGACAATACTTTTACAGTATTAAAATTGTGTTTTTTTTTCCAGAACATGTCCAATAATCATATAACTGAAAACAGCAATATTTGCTTATGAGCTTTCTAGTTGAGATTGTATTATCAATAGAAAAAAATCTGGAAATTTAATGCTGCAGGGATTTATTTTTTCTTTAGCCTAATGCTTGAGCACGGATATCTAGTGGATTTGTCATGTTTCTATTTATCTCCTTATCAATAGAAAGTGACAGAATACATACTTTCCTCAGACAGACTGTATTGCACAGCCCAGATGTATATAAAATCTAATTAAACATGCCCAATGCTAGTATTCAGTCTTTTAAGGTCCAACATTGTTGACTGTTTTTCCAAATCTGAGGATATTTTCAAGGCTGTGAGGTCCCAGCTGCTGGGTGACAAAGATAATGACAAAAGCTTTTCCCAAATGAGAGCCAGGAGCAGTGAACAGTTACGTACATGCATTAATAATCTGACTCAAGGCTTTTAGCATTCCTGTAGGAATTCTGAGGATTGGTGTTGATATCCTCTCTTTCACATCACGTGGGAGTAGTATTAGCAGACAGCCACAGCCTGACAGTTGTACAGTTCCTGAGGTCATATTTACAAAAGGTCTTTAGGTATCTAAACAAGCAGATAAATATCTAATGCGATTTTCAACATGTTGCCATGTCAGGCACAATGCACAGAAGTCAAGAACCTTAACAGATAAAATGATCAAAAAGCTGGGAGGGAATATAAATACTGCAACACCGTGATTTCTGTTGGCAAGTTTCAGATACCCAAACACAAGAATAAAAACCAGTATCACTGGGTAAGTATAGTCCTCTCATGCAGTACGAATGGAGTTTGGTGACTCTTGGTGACTTCCCAGATAACCAGTGCTCCAGCTGATTTAATGCTGACCTACCATCTTCTCTGTAATGTCTCTGAAAATTTTTTCTAATATCTTTGCAATTCCCAACCTAATTCTTCCTGAGTCTGTTGTATTTCTTGGTAGCTGCTGCTAATTAGTTGCATACTTTGTGGCTGAGGAGAAAATCGGTCCCATCACCAATTTCACAGAGGCCGTTGCAATGTGAAAGATACATAGTCCATGACAATATTGAGTATGGGTTTTTAAGAAATAGATTTAGATGTAAATGTTTAAATCCTGTTTTGTTCAGGCTTTAAATCAGTTTAAATGTAAATTAACATATTCATATATATAAAAATATGTTTTTTAATTTTTGATTGTGGCTGCTGGTGCAGAAGAGAAAACGAATAATAACAATAAATATGTTAATTGATACCTTAAAGTTGAGTTTATAGGACACATATGGGTGTCCTTTGCTCCTTGTGACTGGGTCAGAAAAAATATACTGAAAGCAGCATTTCCCAAAACAACACTGATACCTCCAAGTTCATGGTCTGCTTCTGTGTTGTTGCCATTTCATAAAGTACTGTGGGAAGAAGTTTTTTGTGGAATGGTGACACTCAGAATAGAGGAGGGGTCTCTTCACAAAGACCTTCCCACTCAGTTCTCCACTGGGATGCAAATTGCTCCAGATGGTCACGGGCATGTACTATACATGTGGAGAATCGAGATTTGTATATCTGTTCATCTTTCATTTTTAGTGCTTGTATCTCTACAAAAGATAAATTGTTATGGTTTTGCAGACTGGAACAAGTTCAACCCTCAATTTATCTCATTCATACATGGTAGCTAAACAGATTATACAGTGATTAAAAAGTGCTAGAGTTCAATAGCACCCTATTTTTCAATACAGAGTGCCAAGTATCCTAGTTCTTACATTGTCTGCAAATTGATGTCAGATATCTGGAAAGTTAAAAATTTTAGAAATAGCAGCAGTTTATTAGAGAAAGGGAGGGAAAACACATAATGAACAGAGGATGATCTTATCATTGAAATAGTTTATCCTGGAAAGACCAATGACACCATAAAAGGATCATTGTTGTGAGGAAATACGCCTTCCCATCATTCTGCCATGTATATAGCAGTAAACAAAAGATGGAGCCTTTCTGCTTGTTGCAGAAAATAGACAAATATCAAAGACCAAATGTGGCTGAGAGAGAGGAATACACTTATAAAGAGCATGGTGGCTGTGTCTAAGTTTGTTTTTATTTTGATATACCTCAGACTGGACCCAGAAATAAAATCCATTTGATAACTGAGGGCTTCTTGATTATATCAAGATAAAAAGGCAGTATCAGCAGTGTTGTACGTCCATTAAAAATTATGTAAGAAACAGCAAATGTAGGTGTTCTGAGTGTAGAAGGGGGAGCACAGATGGGACTGATGACTGACTTGTCATTTACAAAACCATAAGGCAAGTTAAGAGAAAAATAGCCTTGGAGATATGTGTCCTTTACTACCTAAGCTACACAAAGATCCTGATTCAGCAAAACATTTAAGTCAGTGTTTCTTAAGTCAGCAAGTGCAACCCACAGAACATATTAATTATGACATACACATACATTTAGAAACATGAAAATGGAACAAACTATATGCTGAGGATTAGTACGCTGGTAAGTAGAGCACAGAGACTAAGGGAGAGACTTCAAGGGAGGTGGCTTCATAACTCAATAAAAGGGAGTCCAATCTGTTCAAGTTCAAGAAATGGGAATATTTGCTACAATAAGCTTTTCAGCTCACTCATCTGAGATTTAGAATAGGCATCAAGCAAAAAAGGCCTGTACTTTCTTCACAGTGTTAAGGATTTGGAAAAAGGCTTATAAAAATGTCTGGAAACAGTGCTTCCTTTCTAGGCAAGCTGCAATTGAGAAAAAATGGGGATGTCATTAGAAAAATGTTTGTGGAAGATGCTAGACCGTCACCTGTCTATAAAGATATGGGTTAAGTGTAAAGGTTATTTCATACTAGACCTCAACCAAAGAACCTTCAAAATGAATTGCATCTTGCTCCCGCATGGAAAGGACTCTTAAAAGAACATTTTTTTTTATTATTTTCTTCTGAAACAAAGATTCGCCCCAGAGAACAGGGTATATAATCTGACCTAAGAGTCTTGGTTTTAGCATAAAGACCAAGTAAACTGCTGTAACACAAACCTTAAAATTACCGATATTTTTAGAAATAGGTGAAATACATAGTTATTGAAAGACACAAATTAATCTGGAGTAGTTTTCTGTATCTCTAAGGGTGGTAATTTAGTCTAATGGGAATTTAATAACTCATATTAAACACATTACTAATCTGATGTTTTGCTTACAGTAAATTAGAACTACTGAGATTATAAATCACTTATTTAAAAGGAAAAGAAATCTCGAATTCCACTGAAAACCTCTCTTAACT
Source organism: Ibidorhyncha struthersii (assembly GCA_013398815.1). Lineage (NCBI taxonomy): Eukaryota > Metazoa > Chordata > Aves > Charadriiformes > Charadriidae > Ibidorhyncha > Ibidorhyncha struthersii. The sequence goes on along the minus strand of VZSZ01006914.1, from coordinate 80,252 downwards.
GACAAACAGCAGGTAGGAAGAAGTCTTGTTGTTTTCAAATGAGTTTCAATCAATTTTTGTTTTCATGTCTTGTACGTAAGTAAACACAGTTAATTAAGGCATCTTGCCTCACTGTCTGTCATACTGCAGCTGTAAAAGCTAGATTACTGCATTTAGTCATAGCCCTGAGCTAGGGCCAGCACAGTGCAGCACTGCTTCAAGAGGCAATTTAGAGAATTTTTGGGAGGCATCTGTACAAGACAGCGCAGTGTATCTCTTGGAAGCTGGAAAAACAGTCTTTCCCTGGGCACTATAAAGTCCTGTATGTTTTTGATTCTCCCCCCCCATTCTTTATGCTAAAACAAACTGTGTAACAGCCTCAAATCAAGCTGCTGTCAGTGAGTGGCAGCCCACTGAGAGACCAGGGGAACTGCTTCTGCCCACCTGGGTAAGATGTTAAAAAAGGCCACAGCCTGTCCTTAGAGATTATTCTTAACATGCATGGAGGTATACATGACACCTGTGTAAGTAAGAGTTGTCTGTATGGTAAAGAATTGATATTTAGATTTCATCTGGAGGCATCACAATTTTTACTTCGAATAACAAATGTGGAACTTCATAAAAATTAGAAGTTCAGACAGGTTAGTACAGATGATAGTTAGACCTTAATTCACTGCTCTGTGCAGCAAGTCAGCAGCCTGGATGATGTTCCCATGAACTTTCTCATTATCATTCTAATATGTAAACACATTAGACTACGGTATTTTCAGACTTTCATTCAAAGTTTTTTCTGCATTCCTTAGATTTTCAATACTAATGGTTTAACTGTCACTTCCTTAATGCCTTGACTGCAAGTGCAAATTTAGTAACTGAAGGAAGAGACATATTCCTCAATACATTGTTATTTTATTTTCTCTGGGTGAAAATTTAGTCACAGCAGTTCAGCATTTTGTTTTTTGCAAAGATACAGTCACACAAAATATATAAATTTACATAGGAGTATGTGATTATTGAGAAATTGGTGTGACATAGCTATAATTTAAGATTTTTTTTTTTCTTTCAGCAGGACATTTTTTGAAGAACTATGTACATCTTTGCTCTGGTAAACTGAAAACAGGGAGTCTAAACCATGGAAAGCACGAACATGTGAAGTGCACACTGGAAGTCTGGGAGTCTGAAGGCAACTTGTGAGATCTGTCTTTGATACTCATGTTCATATAGAGAGACACAGTCCAGTTTAAAACTTAATGTACCAAATATAATATCTGTTTATTCCCAAGCTACACATGGCCTGAAAGAATAAGGCAGTGGCCAGTAAGCTTGTAGCTTTTTGATTATGAGGCTGTGTTCTAAAGCTACTTGAACTTCACAGTTTGGACTAATTTTGTTGAAGATACATCTGTAGTGGTGTGATTCACCTCAGGTAATGTTAATGCCTTAAGGAACAGATTACAGATTTTTAGAGCTGAAATAGGTAAAAACTAGAGACAGAAGTAAAGCTAAGGAAGCTTTCAGCTTCTTTTATTTGACCAGTTATATCTGCTTTAATAGAACCGGTTAACTAACCAACAAGCCACTTTCACATAAGAAACAAATACTATGAAAGGTCATTAAAGAGTGAATTCTAATTAGAACTCCAAAGAGGCAAACAGGAAGTGTGACAGTGACACTGGTCAGAATTCAGTACATCAAACATGCACTACTCTCTTTTTTTTTTTTTTAAGCTTCATTTTGCCTCTGTGCAGGAGGCATCTAGTGAACAGTCCAAAATAAGATTCTATGATATGAGTAACTTTGTGGTTATGCAGTATTGGGTTAACATATTCTGGACACCAGAACGTAAAATTCAGATGTATCTTGATCTCTGTAAATTGATTACAACGAAGATAAAATTATTAGAGTGTAGTTATCAGTACCAGGATAGAAAAAAAATGATGCAGAGAAGATTCAAGAAGAGGACATTCATCTTATTAGCAACTCATTTTAGACTTAAAAATATGAACTGAATATGTGTTCCTTGTACGGAATTTCTGTGTTTGTTCGCGGTGTGAGCTTTTGCAGTGCATCTGCATAGGAGGATTCTTCTGCCTTGAGCTTCTCTGAAACAGCTTATCCTCTCATATTTCTTACCTAAAGCTACTTTATGGATGATGAATGACAACTTGATGAACTAATACACAGATGTAAAAAGAAATGTTTATCATCTACTGAAAAAATAATGGTTGGAATTGGCAGTCGCTGAGAATTTTCATTTACAACATAACAGGATTTGGGGGCACCCTGCTAAGGAGAACAGTTTTAGATATCCCCGTTATTTGCTGATGGACGTCATGCTTGCTCCAGCTGTCAGGAACACAGCTGTGCTACTTCCTTTTGAGTGATCAGTGCTGCTGATGCCCTCCAGCTAGCATGTTCTTTGATAAGGTCCAATGGAGAGCTGTGAAAGAGCTGAACACTGGGCTTCTAACAGCAAAATGCAAAAACAAATTTCACAACAAATTGCATTTTCACTGCTGCCTGATGTCACCCAATTAGAAAGAGCTGAATTTGTTCTAGTACAGTGACTTGGAAGGAATCGCAATGGAACAGTTTTTTCTTATGGTTGTTAAAACAGTTTCAGGGAAAGGTTGCTGTCTACTAAAGAAGATGGTGTCATAATATTCTGTGTAACTTACTAAAGCTGCCTAAAGTAAAAGAATTAGATCCAAAGGGCCACATTTTGTAACTTCGTTTTGAAATGTACGTGGTCTGGATCTGATTGCATCAGTAGCAGACAAAATATTGATAACAAATCATTAGAGCAATTGCTATATTTTCCCCCTTAGTTAAGTGGAATCTTTTCTTTCTTTTTCTACTGCTTCAGAAACACATGCTCAATTATTTAGTCATGTAGACGTAGATAAGTATAGAATGCTCAGAACAATTTCGGGAGTTCTAATTGGGCAGAAGTAATGAAAATATCTTGATGTCAAGGAAAATAGTTATCTAGGTGTATAGAGGATATTTGAGAAATATGCTAACCCTTAAAACAATGGGAAAAACATAGAAGAAGCTACATGTCTCACATCTGAAAACAGTGTATGATGCTTACTGTGAAGATAGATACAATCTGAGGAAAAAAATAAGGGTACTCCTGACTTTTCAATCTGAATATATTCTATAAAGATTAAGCTTAATTATTCTTCAAATGCTTTCCCCCCAATGCTTAAGTTTTGTAGTGTTATGATTTTCATGGGCCAAAAAGTCATTTTGCATAAACCAGTGCCAGTCCATTCATTTACAAGCAGCATATCTGTGTGACTCTGACTGAGTATGTGATGCAGTGAACTCCCTGGAAGTAGTTCTAATTCACATTTGTGTTAAGTAATTCAGAATCTTGCTCGCTCAGAAGTAAGAAATGTTTTCAATATTCATCATATATATTTTTCAGTAATAAAATTGATGAGTTCTACATTGAAATCATCCATCAGGCAGAAAGAAATTATTTCCTCATTCGTAAATATTCCATGTTTTCTGCAGCAAAATTCCTTACCTTGAAATAAACTCTCTGATCAAGATAAGTTACAAATTATGTCAAAGAATATCCTTCCTTCTATTTTTGCTCTCCTTTTTATTTTAATATTCTAAAAATACTTACTGTTGGTTTACAAATCTGATTACTCCTATACTAATTGGTTTGAATATTTTTTTCTTCTAGAAGATTCTATTTAACCAGTTAAATAAAAACCTGGAAATTTTATTTCTTTAAGTCAGTCTCTTTATTAATCTAACAGGTAAATGTCCTTTGAGGTTTCAAACACTCTTTTCCCTTAAGGGTGACACCCATTTGATAAAAGGGTGTTTGAGGTTTTCAGAAGTTTGTGGTGGTGGTGTTGTTTTTTATTTGTTTGTTGGTTGTGCTTTTGGTTTTCATTTAATACTATTTTAGTTCATGTGATATCATTATGAACTTAGACTTATTTCAAAAAAAAAAAAAAATTAACTCAGCTTCTCACTATAATATTGAAGGCTTCTGTTGTTTCTGTCAGATCTGGAAACTGCTGTCCAAAGAAGTTAAGGGTTGATGTATAGATGGCAAATGTAGGTGGTTGCCAAAAGGCTGTGGAGCGCTGTAGATAGTCCAGGAAGGGGTCTGGTTCAGGAATGAACCTGAGGTAAAACGAAGCTGAGATAAAATGTCAGAGTCTAAAGAATTTTTTTTTTTTTCCAGAATTGTTATTTATTAAGACTACAGTATCACCCACATACACAACTGCAAAGTGCTATGAGGACAACAGTCCAGGAAAAGGCAGCGGTGCAGAAGACAGTACAGTTGCAAAAGGAAGGAAAAAGTTTAGAAAACTGAGAACACTAACATACTGTTGCATGTCTTTTAGAAGAGTAAGACAGTGCACTCTGACACTTTCTGAAGACAGGCTTCAAGATGTTTCTGCCCTAGTGTACCAAGGTACATTGTGTCTGGCCTCTTATGCAGTTTTGTTAAATTAAGTGCAATTGCACATGCCAAAATCATATGTGAGTGAATACCATGGTGCTTGATATATCCTCTTCATTGTCAATGCCTCCACGTTCTCCCTTCTCCTCCCGGGGCAGCTTTATAACANAGTGAGTGGTGACAGAAGCTGCTCCAAACCACCAGCAAGTCATGCAACAGTGCCAGAGTTAGCATCTCTGGGAAGTCAGTCTTGCAGAGATCATGAGTGCCTCTGCACTGTTTTGGAGTGTGACCCTTAGCAGTTATGAATCTATCCAGTAAGACAACACATGAAAGTAGGACAAGACATTGAGTGCTAAGTTAGTACAGTGTGAAATATGATCAATAAAGTCTCTAGCAATATTGAGCTAAAGTGACTTGGTGTGGGAGGCTGGGAACACAGCAGTGATAAATGTGGAAAACACTTCATTGCATTACCTTTCTCAGTACAGTTACTTGCAGTTCCATCTTATCCCACTAACTTTTCAACAATTTTTTATTCCCTTTTTCAGCAATTTATAAGGCATTTAGCAAAGGAAATTTGAGAACGTTAGTGCTAGCTGGACGTTTTTTCCATGTTCTTAAATCACTTTATACTCATTATTATGGTTAGTATAAGAAATAGTATTTCTTATTAGACTAGCTCTATAGTTTCTACAGGTTTAATAATTCTAACAAGGCAAACAATTATTTCTTTTTTTTTAAGACAAGACATGCAGATAACATTCCGGGCCTGAACTTTCCAATACCCTATGGAAATCATAGAATTACAGAATCGTACAATGAATGATACTGGAAGGGACCTCTGCTGAAGAACAGAAGAATGTTCAGGACCTGAGCAGAGTGCTCAGGTTGCTGGTTAAGTCAAATTTTGAATATCTATAGAGATGGAAATTCCACAAAACCCCTGGACAACCTCTTCCAATAATTGATTAACCTGTCCAAGTGTTTGAATGGTGTTTGGTAAAAAACCAAACCATCAAACTTACTGAGGTTTCCTATATTCTAACATGTGTCTTCTTCCTCTCCTCTTCTCTTTGCACATCTCTGAGAAGAGTTTATCTCCACCTTCTCTAAATCCTCTCATTAGGTAGTTAGACAGCAATAAAGTCTACCCTGACTGAGCTTTCTTTTCTTAAAGCTGAACAAACGAACAAACCCCTGAGAACTCGTTCCATGATCTTCCTGTGGATTGAGGTGAGGCTGATTTACAGTTTTGTAGATATTCCCTCTTGTGTTTTTTGGAGATGTTAATTTTTCTGCTACCTACCTCAATGTGTTAAGGATACCATTTCCATGTGGAATTGCAGACACAGATTTTTAGATTCTGCGTAAACTATAACTTATTTGCTATCCATCCTCCCATTCTAGACTTGGTTCACTCATTAAAGGTGTGGTGAACGTGATTAAAGTTCTCCTTTTCTCTTCCAACCAGCTATGAAAAATACCAAACTGAATCAGATCTTGAAATGTTCTTTGCAGGTTATACATAATTGTCAAATGAAATTCTTGTAGTTTCTGCAAGGTCGTGAAGTCTCTTATAATTTTATGAATGAACTTTTACATTTGGTATGGTATGATAGTGCTGTAAAGCCTCTGTTCTATTTCAGAAGCAAAATAATTTATATTGGGACTTCTTTTCTTCTTTATGGAAGAAGGTTGGATGAATGGGTACAACATGAGGAGGAAACTGCTTAGGTGACTATGGCCCATAAATGGTCTCCCTCTCCCCCAGTAAAATTGTGTCAACATCTGCAGAGCATGTGAAGATTCAGCCTGCTTATGAACTGAAATATACAGGCAATTTTTTGAAATCTTGTGCTGGAAACTTCAGTAGATGCACAGTGCTGTCAGTATTGTTAAATAGGAAGCAAGTTAATTTTTCCATAATACCTATAATTCACATAGACCTTCTTGTTTTTTTGCTAATACTCTGCTTTTTTTTTTTTTTTTAATATAATCAGTCTTTTTCTTGCTGGTGACATTTATAGACATCTGTTCTCTATTTCCTTAATATTCTATGTAAACATCACATTAAATATTTATGGAATTCACAGTTCAAGGCTGTGCTGCCAAAGGCAAGTAGATAAGAGACCAAAACTCTTAATTTCTACATAAACCACGATGAAATTGTTAAAGTTAAAAAGAAAGAAAGAAAGAAAGAAAGAAAGAAAGAAAGAAAGAAAGAAAGAAAGAAAGAAAGAAAGAAAGAAAGAAAGAAAAGAAAGAAAGAAAGAAAGAAAGAAAGAAAGAAAGAAAGAAAGAAAGAAAGAAAAAAAAGAAAGAAAGAAAGAAAAAAAGAAAGAAAGAAAGAAAGAAAGAAAGAAAGAAAGAAAGAGAAAGAAAGAAAGAAAGAAAGAAAGAAAGAAAGAAAGAAAGAAAGAAAGAAAGAAAGAAAGAAAGAAAGAAAACATTGTACTCAAAGTATGAAAATTGAAAGAGTGGGTAGATATTTTTCCACGTACAAAACTAGAACCATTTGTAGGATTTTATTTTTAGTCTGCTTACATAATTCATTTCACAGAACAATATTCAAATTTATGTCTGCATCCTTCATGGATATTTCACTAATAAAACTAGGCAGGTGAATAACAGTATGGCCATTGTAAATGTACGAGAAATAGTATCAGATTGTAGACATCGTGATGTTAACAGGTTACTCACTATTCAACTGTATTTAACAAGCTATATGCAAGTGGTCTGCAGCTTGCAACCCTGGAGTCTCACAGATCTCTTTAACCCGTGGAACAAAGTATCTCTTTGTAAAAGCACAACTGTTATTATGGAGTTGCTGCATTCAGGCCACAGGACCAGAGTAAAGGTGATGTTTCATATCAGTAACATTCAGATAAGGAATGGGTCACTTGAACCTGGTAGGTCATTGGGCCATGAAGGATCAAGTCTGCTGTGCACTTGGACATGGTATTGGCTGGGCACTCTGAGCACCTTAATGATAGTCCTCAGAGCACTGAGCTATCAGGAAGAGATCTGGGTTTATTCTCTCATATGAGGCACAGATTTCTCTGTATAAGTTCTGATAGCTGCAATTCAGTTTCTCTACCGGTACTGAGATCTGTCTACTAACCTATTTGTCTACCTGCCTATCTACCTTGATATGTGTGGTGGGCCATCTACCTGATTTTTGCATACACTGACAGAAGACGTGAAACACAATAAAGGTCATGTCACAGATTATGAAGTTTAATAAATGTATTGCTTATCTAACCCTAGACAAATGTATAGACAGAATGTCCCAAGTAATAATTAAGCTATAAAGCTGAATGGAAGATACTGGATATTGCCACACACTCATATCCTTAGGGAGCTGTGCAGTACAAGACAAAATGTCTAGTATTTCAAAGTGCAAATACTTCATGATAAACATTCCCCACAGAGATGCCTTATTGCCATTACAAAGAGTCTTTATTATAGGAAGTTCTTTTGTACAAGGAGAAGATGAATTTGGCACTTTAGCATGTTAAACAGCAGTTTCATCAGAGCTGTATGGTTCACAAAAGATTAATCTATCCCCTCAGAATATTCATGAATCAATAAGAATGTTCCTTAAGCCCAAATAATATTACTGCTGTTGACTAAAGGGGTGCTCTACATTCTGATGAACCAGAACTTACTCCTCAGAAATTACTTTTTATGCAGGGAAGGGAGGTGTGGGGTCTCCATGTTTCATTCATACTATGCTGTATCAGATACTCTGTGTTATTCAAAGGATGTAACTCTACTGAGACAAAGTCAGGTATAATATTTGTTTCTACTGGAAAGAAGTTCAGAATAAAAAACAGGTGCCAGCTTCCAGAAGAGATCACTGCTAATGCTAATCATATATACATTGTTTAATTATAGTGGTATACTGAAAAAAAGGTGGATTATAAACTCAGTCTCTCTGGTGCAGAGTTAGGCTGAGTAGTTTTGTAAATTACTTATTCATTGATTCCCTACTTTTGTTCTCTAGAAGTCCAGTTTCCCAAAAATTGGTTTTATGCCTGCACGACTGAAAGTAATGTATCATATTAACATTAGCATGTTAATATAATGAAAACTAATTAGAAATACAGCAAATACATGCTAATCCAGATAGCAGCATCTCATTAACAGGGCAAGATACTTCTGTTGTTTGTTGTCCTGCGTTCATTTCAGTTGACAATTTTTAATAAGTGTACTTCACTGAGCTCTCCCTTAAGAAATTTATTCTAGTCTGTGTGGAAGCATTGTGATTTATTCCACCTCTCCTGACCAGATGAGGAATGAAAACAGGAGCAATGCATCAAAGGGTGTCCTTTCCTCATTCTCAGGGTAAGTCATGATTATTTCACAATGTGATGAAAATTTCTACTGAACTTTATTGTTACAGCAACATTTCTCTAGTTACACTGCAGTGGTCTTGGTCAGTAAAAAGAAAGATTTGTGAAGTCAGAAAAGATCATTATACTAAGGGAAAGGGATGTTGATTACAGAGTCGCTTAATGTTGAACATCCGCTGAGGCTGTATCATTCCTTTCACATTGGTACTACATGAATGAGCACAAAGGGCCAAAGCTATGTTAAACTGTTCCAGCAATTTAATTGTACAAGAGGTACTGTACTAGAAGATTTCAGTGTTTGGCTGGGACCAGGGTAACTCAATCACATGAACTGCTGAGAACCATGGGAAAAGGCAGGGTACAATCAAGGGGGAAAGAGGCTTGCCTTCATTGCTACACCTCTGGCATCTGAAGAACAGCACAGAATATGTGGGAAAAGAGCTAGCACATTATGGTAGGTGAGTTTTCTGGATAGTCATTTAGTTTCCATCTGAATTTCAAAATTCTCTGCAACAGCAACGTAAAGTTCCGGGGAAGGGATTCCAGATAAATGAGTGCTAATTGGAGTGGCCTTCTAGTAGATATTCTACACAGTTAACCATGGGTTTGCCAAGGGACAATGTGAAAGGCAGCTGTTGTCTGATACCATCTGCAAAATTGCCCATCCTACCCGATCCATGTGCTGCTATTACAGAAGAGTTACAGATTTACAGAGAATAAAACAGTGAAAAACACTGAAATGGAAGTCTATCCTTTCTGAATCCTGCCTGAAGTGGTTACCCCCTGCTCATGTAAGTGGAGGGGACAATCTGGGTATAAGTGTCTTGATTTGCTATTACTGAACAGCTAAAAGGGAAAGGCAAGCTGAGCAGGAGGTGGAGCTGTTCTGAAGGCTTTCATCTGGTTTCCAGGGAAACCCATTTTTCAGTTATTTGCACGTTCAGCACATCTGGTTCATTTGGACTCTGGCTTTTTGAAAGTGATGAATGTGTCATGGGAAAAATGAATGGAAAAATAATTTAAGGAATTAATGGGATGGAAGGAACATAGAATTCTTTTAAAAATGCAGCTATAGTTTTCCTCTCCTCTTTCTCCCTTCCCTTCTTTTTTAAATACAAACTTTTGGATAATATTTGTTCTGCATTTTGCAAAGCTTCAGAACAGTCAAGGAAGCCCAGCCCCTTCAATGAAACGTAATAGATTTTAAAAGCATGTGTATCTGTATATTAGTATTACCAACACAAATAATGATTGTTGACTCAAGTGGCTACTACAAGAGGAAACACAGGCTGAAGAGAAATAGAAATTTGAACAATATGAGAATATATTTGTTTATATGTTGACAGAAAATGTCTCAAAATAGAAATTCTCAAAATAGAAACCATTTTATTTTCAGGAGAACAGCTAGAGTAAAAGATTGCTGGTAATCTAGATATAAACATCTGAGAAAGACAAGATCATTATATAGTCAAATGGTCTCATATAAGGACTGCACAGTTAAGCAAGTTTTGTATTACACAAATTTTAAAGTACCTAGTCTTTTCATTGTAAATACTAACTGACTTCACTTGACCCCATTCCCATTGAAGTCAATGGGAATTTTCTATTCTACTACAACAGCTTTTGGCTCAGGTGCTCAATGACCTTGTTTCACAGCATAGTATTGAATGCTTTATGCATTTCTGTTGCTGTGTGTACAGAGCACTGCGCAAGGCAAGAGTTACAAAAGAGGCAGAATTTGAGACTATTATTTTCCTGTTATGGAAAATGATAAAATAGTTTATGACAAAGGAGGGCTGCTAAAGCCTATTATTATTTGATAAAAAGAAAACCTTCATAAAAAGCCTACGGCTACATAGACACCACAGAGTTTTCAGTAATTCATGTATTTAGAACCTTTTTATGGATGCTGAGCCCTCAAATGCATGTTTAGTCCCTGTTTTTGAAAGTCTTGACTTGCATGCAGGTGACTATTTCTGAACTGAATTTCCACAGCATGATATAGACAACACAGATCTGAAATATGCAGATTGGATGCAGTTATGTCCAGGAATACCCTGCTCTTTTAGAAATCTGAAATCTTTAACATTAGGATTCCACTTATTGTCTGCTACTTATTCAAAACATGATGCAGAGCAAAGGAAAGACAAAAGTCCCTACTCTAAAACATCTGCAATATGTAGCAGATTTATCAGCCACAAGGATACAGGCCAGTGATAGATGTATGTTAAACCTGCATTAAACTATGCTGATACACTATTGTTTGGATTCTTTTTCTTTTTTTTTTTTTTTTTTCAGTTGGGAAACTATCACCCTTTAAGCAACAATCATGCAAAATGAAAGCTCTCAAAAAATATTTCACATACTCATATCATGATCATAGTATTTTCATTAGTGTCAGAGATATTTAACATCATGTAGGGTCACAGCAGTATAATTACTGATGTTGATTGAAGTGATGCAGTAAAGCAAAAATAAAGTCTGTGCCTTTGTATAAGCTTATGTACTTCTAAATTATCCTTTTCTTTCTCTTGTGATTTTTTTAAAATTTATTTTATAGATACGCTGTCTGTCATTCCTTCTCACACCCCTCTTTCTTCAATTTTTAGTTTTCTGATTTTATTTAGTTTTTTTTATGACTTACAGGGCTTTGATGAGCGTGAACTATACCAGAAAATGCTGTCGGAAGAGCCTGAAAGGGACTTTTCTATGCAGTGTTCTACCAAAAAATCTGAAACCTGTGCAAATGAATAAAAATCTTACAAGAATAGCATTTATTCAGGAAATGAAGCCATGCCTTAGTATGTCAAAATAAAGATGTTAATTTAGTATTCCTTCCTAAAATTAGTACAATATTTGGCTTTGTAAAAGGTTTCTTATTCTTTATGCTTCACCTTTTTTCTGCTGAGTAGTATAACTATCCATCAATGCATATTGTTCTTTTAATTATAATAAGGTAATTACTCAAGAGGCTTAGTACTTCACAGGTCTCACCGAAACGTCAGTCAGAGTATTTATATTGCCTTAAATGACAATTACTTTGGACTCCTCCAATACTCCAATTTTATTTACACATTGTGCAGCTCATTTTTTTTTTTTTTTTTCACAAGGACCTAGGCTTTTTAAATAAAAAAACGGGGG
>VZSZ01006914.1:13220-39595 GCA_013398815.1 Ibidorhyncha struthersii | reverse complement strand
TACTTTTATGTGAAAAGTTACTTTGAGCAATTAGATAAACTAAAAACTAGTTGATGAATTTCAGAAAGGATGCTGTTATTTTGCATACTAATGAAAAACTACTTTTATAAACTTCTGGGGGAGGGGCAGTTTTTCTGCTGTTATTGTTTAGCCTCTTTTTGGTCGTTATCCTTTTGGCAAAGTTCAGTACAACATTTGAACCTCTGAGGATGATCTTGCATCAGAATTGATCATACAATATTTTATGAGTTGAAAAATAAGCTTTTTTTTTTCTTTTCTATTTTGAGAAAACCCTACAAGATGATTCCCCATATCATAACTAAAGGCACAAGGTTAAAGGAACAATGTGACATGGCTGCAGCTTTGGAAGGTCTGCTGAATAATCAAACTTTTTTTTCTTTTCTTTGGCTAGTGATTCTGCCTGTCTATAAATAAGGTTAGAAAACAGACCTTGGGATATACAGTGTTTTTTATCCAGAAGGGTGAAAATTTACAAAGTATTTCAGTTTGACAACTGATACATACAAACACTTATCTTTTCTCACGGGGTAACAGAATAATTCCTGCACATGTAAACTAGTGTACTGGGTGATCCGCAAACATAACGACTGAAAATGCTGGCTCTGCCCCAGAGCCATGACAATGGTATAAGACAAAAGACAACGTAGGCAGCCAGATGGAGGGCTAACAGGAATCAGACTGACAATACTGATAAGCACTGTCATACAGAAATTATAGGACAGTAACTTGTCTCTGTTTCTTTTTGGACAGAGTGACAACAGAAAGTTTTCTATCAGTATATTAGTTTTCATATTACTAATATTGCATTTTGCATTCCGCTAATTATAATTACTTCCATATTGCAAATGATGCTTACCAGGAATAATTTCTTTCTCATGGAAACGTGGGCAACACTGTGGCAAATGATGGCAATCAAAATATAGTTTATATTGGCATTAACACAAAATCTGGGACAAGGAATTAAAGGCAATATTGCTTTATCAAATACAGAAAGTTAATTTATCTAGGCTGTAATTATTCCAGCTAGAATTTGGCCAGATTACTGAAGTTAATTATTCTGTTCTTTAAAACATCCAGCAAAATTGGTAGGGTGTATTAACTGTCAAAAAAATTACTTATGCAGAAACAAACCTAAAATACTCTTGTAGCAGGGCTGGGGCATGTTCTGGTGGTCCTGGACCTCATGGTTCAGAATCAGCTGGCATGCTGCTTCATACATATCCTTCACAGCAACAACAACTTCAAATGTTACTTCAGCTTCTCATAAGCAAACTGCCTTGCACTGACAATGATCTAGTTGAACTGACTATTTCTTTCACATTACACAATACATTTTCTTCTCCTTCCCCTCCTTTTTTTTTTTTTTTTTTTTTTCAAAAATTTAAAGCNTTTTTTAACAAGAATTAAACTTCAGTACACAGGAAAGGGAAACAGAAAATAAACAGACATCATTTTCCTTCATATTCATTTTTTCATATGCACCCCAAAAATAAGTTTTCTATAAAATTTGATGACATTTATTCAAATCAATTATGGTCGGCTTTTTGGAATTAATAATTCAAGTTTGCTGTGTTAACATAATCCTATAATTACGTTGTTTGTATATATGAAGGGATTATCTTAGTATATTACATGTTAACAGTCCCCAAATTTATGGGTCTATTAGCACAGACTTGTAAGCGAGAGATACGTGCTTCCTAGTAAAAGGTAAGCTCTGTTTACAGCTTTATCAGACAAAGATTAAAGCTGGCCATCTTATCTACTTGTGCATAAAGTATCACACTGGACCATGACAGAGAGTCATCACAGAGTATATTTATTTCTCTTATTTATGCACTTAGACACCTTAATGATGACCATAGCAAATATAAAAATCTACATGTTTGTATTTTTTTTTTAATTTTGGGTCTGCAATAAAGTGTTTCAAAGCAAAATGGAAATCAAAAGTCCAAGAACTGTTGTAACTGTAACTTCTAATCTGTGAAACCTACAGTGGAGTTGAACTGCCATTTGATTTCTGAAAGGCTCCATCAAATATAGCCAGCCTTCTGAAAACACTCTTCAGTAAAACTGATTTCCATGTCCAGAAGCACTACAATGTAATCTTGGATATTTTTATGTCGCCTACTCTATAATAACAAACTTAAATCATGGAAAATTTTGTTAGTTTCATACTGGTTTTGCCTTTCCTTGTGTCTCATGTCCCTTCTGCCTCCTGTTGACTCCTTTTCTCTAGTTGAAGATTCTTGAGAAGAGTGAATTAACAAATCCCTAAGGACAGAGATGACTTCTAAGTTGCCTGTTTCTCATGTTATCTAGATAGGGAGGTACAAACCTCAGTATTTGTTTTTACTTAGGATGTCATGTGATCTGTTTAGACTGCATCTAGACCACCAGATTTACTTTAGGCTGCATATACACTCTTATACATGCTTTATTGCCAGCTTCCCCATTGTTCAATTCATGGAACTTGCTGGAATAAAAACTGTTTATCTCCCCCGCTGAACACACATGTTTTCTTAAATTACAGTACACAAACACACGCCTCACATTTGGATATACAGCAGAATGCCTTTGTATGGGCCACCAGAACTCATATATTAGGAAATTTATAATCTATAAATTTGGGTATCTCAGCTTACGCTTAGCTTTTGGCTTGAAATTTGTGCTTAAGTTTCCAATATTTAGGGACACAGCACTCCAAATCAAAAAACAAGACTTCCTCTGCAGTGTACAAGGTGAAATAGAAGTCCCTGAAGGTACCCAAGGTAAATCTTGTTAAGTTTTGGAGTGGGAAAAAAAACAAGAAAAAACTTCTATTAAGTTCTAATAGAAAATATATAGGAAAAGTAGTATGTAAAATTGACATTCTACTCACAGCAAAGTAACCCATAGTGTATATTTTAGTTAATAACTTATGGGCAAATAAACTAGGTTTATTTAATAAATAGTAATAAACCCAACAATTGAACAAACATGGAAACAGAGAATTTCAGGCTAGATAACTGGCACAGATGAGAAGCAACTTAGGTCTCCACTGGGTACTGCCAAAGGACGCTGTATTAGGTATCATGTATCTCCTCTGTCCTGCAATGTAGAAGCATGCTTGTCTTTATATAGTTTTCAAGGAGAGGAATGACTGAAAACTTAAATGTGTCCAAGATATCTTGATTAATAAGGAAGCTATGACTGTAGAACATGGACAAAAAATGCATAACCATTGGGAAACAGGAGGTCACTGTGTTGAAATACTGGATGAACTTGGTTTGATTGTTTGTTCAAATAAAATCAATGATAAGAAAATAAAAAAAATTGTCTTCTACAAGAGGCATAGAAAACCATTTCTTAGTCCTACTCCCTGACGATGGGACTAGTCTTTTTTCAGTGGTGCCCACTGATAGCACAAGAGGTAACTGGCACAAAGTTGAACATAGGAAGTTCCATCTGAACGTGAGGAGCAGCTGCTTTCCTTTGAGGGTGGCAGAGCACTGGAACAGGCTGCCCAGGAAGGTGGTGGAGTACCTGACTGAAGACATTCAAAACCCGCCTGGACACCATCCTGTGCAATCTCCTCTACATGGATCTGTTCTGGCAGGGGGGGTTGGACTAGATGACCTCCAGAGGTCCTTTCCAACCCCTATCATTCATTCATTCATTCATTCATTCATTCATTCATTCATTCATTTTGTGACTAATGTCAGGACCAGTCCCTCTTTTAGTACTACTTTTTATATGAAGGGTTGTAGAGATAGTGGCATCTGTATTATTAAAATAATCTAAATGTAGTAATATTCATTATATTTATAGTATTCTTTCCACCAAAATAAAAACAGGACCGAACAATTGCAGTACATTTAAGTGTACATTTAAGACTATGAAATAGTGAGATGCTATTATTTTATGGCACTGATTTACATTCTGGATTTAGTGGTTTCTTCAAATTTTGAAGGAGTAAATTCAACCCTGTGTTTTCAGTAAATGGTGGCAGAAAGGCAAAAGGCTAATATAAAGGAAATGCAGAGAAAAGTCAGCCTGAGATCTCAGCTAATGTAAGACTGTCCTGTTTTCATTTTATTTTGGCCATCTTGCAATGACATCATGCCAATGTGAAAAAATACGTACTATAAAATGTGTGAAATTTTGCAAGGACAATGCATTGTATGATGAATGTCTCCAGTACGTGGTATGCATGATGAATTTTCTAGCTTATCTACTAATACACTCAATATACGTGTGTGGGAGAGTGGCAGAGAAAGGTTTTGTGGTTTAGGTTTGGGGTTTGTTTTTTTCCCCACTTGTTTGTTTTTTCTGAATCAGGTCTCTGGATTTTCTTTATTCTATGCTAATTACTGTTAAATGCCAAAATATGTTTATATTTGCAATTATGTCTTTCCAAAGAATCTCCAGTTGCCAAAACATGTGTGTGTCCCATGTTAGACCAAAACTGGTGAAATCTCTACAGCACAAAAATGAAGACAACAGTTTTGTACAAAAAAAAGTTTACTGTGTGTTTCAAAGCGGGGAGTAAAATCAGATACGCAAATTTCATTTAAAGAAAGAAAAAAACATAATCTAAGACTTAAAACTTTCATAATCCACCTGGGATGAGATAAAGATGATCCTGAATACTACTGAACTCTCTTTTAAATGCTAAGTGAGCTGGCCCACGGCAACAGACCACGGCTGTAGTGGTCACAGCAGTGAAGGACAGAGGTACAGAATGTTTTAAGTGCTAAAGAATACTACCCTACAATTAAGACAACTGGATTGTATCTTTTTATTAATAAACAAAAATCATGCGAATGCAGAGAATCAGAATATTTGATTCAGACTTATAAAATTCTCCTGTTCGGGAATTTCAGAAATATCTTATCTAAAGGAAGTCAAACTATACTAATGTTTGTCTGCAGTTTCCTAATCCTTAGGCTCACTATAGACCAGCCAGATTATGTGGTATAAGAGCAATCAGAGGACTGAATTTCCTTATGCCATAAGGAGCTTCATTCCCTCTAGTAAATATTAACTGACAGCACTATGATGACAGCGTTTCTTCTGGACTGCCTCTGAAACCATACTTCATGACCAGATGACAGAGTTCACTCTCATGGTTTAGTGTGAGAGACAGAAAAGAGATGGCTGTCCATTTCAGGACCTGCATTCAACAGAGAAGCTGCTTATGCTTCCTGCAGTCCTTCACAGATTTTTACAGCCATCTCTAATGGAGGAATTACTGAGTGACAGCTCTAAATTATTTAGGAGAGTCCCAAATCCACATACAGCTTCTGGTACAGTCTGGTATTATCCCACAGACTGATGTGAAGACGCTTTCCTTAAGGGGTAGTATCAAATGGGCAGAGTCACTTTTGGAAAGTGAGAATGAGACACCCGAGATCAAATATTTATTCCCACTGAATTTACTATAGGAAATGTCTGTAATATAGATAGCTAAAAGCTGCACTCTGAAATCATAGAGGAAATACATTCATCAGGGCCTCTTTCATCACTAAATGAGTTATCATCTTATGAGGACACTTCCTTTCCTCTGAAAGGTGGAATAATTACATTGACAACCCCTGTTCCCAGCCTTGCAAGAGGTAGATTATTGTATATTTTGTGTCTATCACAGAAATGAAAAAACATTGGCAAAATCTGCCAAGTCAGACAAGAACCATCTTTCAAAGAAAATTTAAAGAAAAGACTTACAGAGAATTATTGGAATAGAAAGGTGGTGGGATACTGTTAATAACTGTTCATGTAAGCTAAAACTAAAAATATGGTTGCGCTTCAATGTATAAAATAAAGTCAGTCTACATAGGTCTTATTTGCTGTACAGAACAAGGTAATAAAGATGGAGGAAAAGAGAAGTAGACATCATTTTGGATTTTCTAACTGAGGAAATCTTGTCTTTGACTTTCAAATGTGATGAGCTGTGATAGACTGTGCATTTCATCCCACCTGCAGTTTCTTGGATTCACGCCTTGATTTGCATCAACTGACTCACTGACTTTTCATCAAGGTGTTCAAATATACAGTGCCTTCATTAACTACCCAAGTTTTCTGTCTCATTATGCGATACAGAAAAGCCCACTAAGCTGTCATTGAACAGCAGTCATTACTTCTGAGCTCCTGTACTTCTGTGGATGAGGGCGAGGGTGGTGATTGATTTATCACTATTTTAATAGGTACTTGACCTCTGAGTCAAGACAAACGTTTCACTCAGTGGTTGCAGAGGGCAAATGGTCCAATTTTGTGAACGCAATGGACTAATACAGGTGCTCTATTTTTTCCTGATTTTCTGATAGAGTTTTTACA
Organism: Ibidorhyncha struthersii; assembly: GCA_013398815.1. Classification (NCBI taxonomy): domain Eukaryota; kingdom Metazoa; phylum Chordata; class Aves; order Charadriiformes; family Charadriidae; genus Ibidorhyncha; species Ibidorhyncha struthersii. The sequence goes on along the minus strand of VZSZ01006914.1, from coordinate 33,262 downwards.
ATTTTCTGTTGCTTGATATTACTACCTAAGAAATCCCTGGTATTTCAAGTTTAAGTTAATATTAATGAAAAACACTAATAGCTTAACATCATGTTGTTGTTTGGGCCTGGCCACTGAAATGAATTGTTCCTTAAGTACTATTCAGATGAATTTACAACCAAATGAAAGAAAACAAAATCTTATAGCTTACCTGTACATATAAATTTCCAGGGATTTTTATTTTTTTTGCAAGAAGGTGTTAAGCTTATTCAAGAGTATTTTTCACTTTTCAAATGCCTTCTGTTCAAAACACTCAACATGATTTAAAAAATTTTATAGGTTAAACCATATAGGTTAAATAAAAATTAAAAAGTATATTGTACCCCAAAAAATAAATACAGCAGAAGTAAGCAACTTTTTGAAAGAACAAGATGAACTGTCACGGACTAAGGTGAGGCTGACTTGCATGTTGTTCCCCACAGTTCTGCTTGCTGTCTTGGAGACAGGAGGGACCTTTGCTTCCTTACAGTCCTCTGCCAGGTCCTGCAGTTAATCTCTCCTTGCTGGTTCTTTAATTGTTTGTGTCAAGAAGCTGTTAGTAACGCACTTCAGAGACCTCCTGGATTACTTGTGCCTTGCTGTGTTGTCCCTCCAACATACATTGGGATGGTTCAATTCTCCCAAGAAGACAAGGGCCTACAAGTGCGAGGCTTCTTCCAGTTGCCTGAAGAAGGCCTCATCTGCTTGTTCTTCCTCATACTCCTGCTACTTCTCAGACTTCTACTACTTCCTCCTGCTACAGTTTGTAGCAGACACCTATCACAATGTTTTCCACCTTGGTCTGCACACTAATTTGGCTGGCCCATCACCCAGTCAAAGAAAGATGTCCATAAATCCTGCTGCACTGCTACATGAAGGGCAACTCTTACGTCTTACCTTCCTGGTCTGACCTTCCTAAAGAGCCTGCACCTATCTATGGCAGCACTCCAGCTGTTGATTACGAAGTCCTTAGTGTTTACATCAGCCCTCTGCTTGCCAACTTGGTCCAATGCTTCCTCATGGGATTGTTGGCCATTCTTTCCCTCCCTTTTTGCTTGTAGTTTAATTCTCTCTTCTTGAGGTTGCCCAGCCTGATTACAAAGATGCCTTTCCCTGCTTGGTCAGTTGGATCCCTTTTCTTTCAAGCAATCCTCAAACATGTCATATGGTCATAAAAATTAAAACTCTGTTGCCAACACCAAATGTGCAACCAGCTTTTGACCTCCAAGATCCATCCATTCCTCCCCAAGGCATTCCCATTCACCAGCAAGACTGAGGAGAAGCCACCAGGCACAAGCCCTTCATTCTTATTTACTGGAATTATGTGGTCACTCCTTATGAGCTCCTAATCTTGTGGCCGTATTACTAGTGCCCACATGGAGAAGAAAGGTGGAATGATATTCTGTCCAATTGACAAGTTGGACAAACCCTGTCAGCCTATCCCTGATGTCCTGGACCAAAACCCTCAGCATGCAGCAAATGTCCCCTGCTAGCAGGCTGAGTCAGCAAATCAGCCTACATCCCTACAGCAGGGAGTCTCCCACCACCATTTTTTGCCCTTTCCTGCCAGTGCTGTCACAGGTCTCAGGCACAGGCAACTCAGAGGCTTCATTGGGCAGAAGGTCCTAGCCCTTGCCTGTGCCAGGGTCCTAAACCTGGTCTGCAAGTCATAGATCCAGGTGGAGCAGGAACAGTCATCCTGGTGCCAGAGTTTGCAAGCTCCCAGCCTTTACCAGCCTGGTTGTCTCCATTTCCCAGCCTGACAAGCACAGGTGCTGCCTGCCCTTCTTGGTACATCTGGAGGTTCAGCCTTTTGTAGTGCAGAATCCTGAGAGACATTAGGTCCATCTCCCTTTTGTCATCCCTGATGCTGTATAGACCACAGACCTCCTCCCACAGCTCCATTACTTATGTGCAAACCCTCTACCAGTGCATGCCTACTGCAGGTACTGAGACCACTGCCTGTGGCACCAGTGAGAGGTCCCAGAGGTCACTGCAGCACCTGACCCACAGAACTACAATCTCCCATGGAAGCTCATGCTGGGTAATGGCTTCTAATCTGCCTGGGTGTTGCCAGGAGACCCTGCACCTGTGCAAAATGGTGGGCGCATTCCCACCATTGCTGAACACACAAACTCTGTCCTCAGAAGAATTTTTGCTTCCACTTCTGTGCAAAATGCTGCCTCTGGGGCCAACTCTGTTAGCTGAAGTACTAACCAGTGTAAGTTATATTAAAATTTGCTGTTATGAAGCTACAGGATGCTGATAAAGACCCTCCACAGCTCTCAAAATTTAACCTTACAACACTCTGATGTTGTGATTGTAAAGATACTTGGATTCAGGGACAAATCCTTGGTGCTAGAAACCACAGGTCTTTCTAATTTTCCCTGATTCATAGAAGGACAGTCTTACAGAATATTGTATTTAACTCTGCATTCAAGAGTTACGTTATTAAATGTACGTTATTTGGCCTTCTGGGAACTTTGAAATTGTGTAGTGGTAGAAAACAGAAAATTAAATGAATGATAAATTAATGTAACTTAATATGTATCTGTTCCAGAAGAACATAAGCATTAAAGATGTTAATAAACAGTCACTGTGCATCTTTAGACTTGAGATTGAAGAAAGCAGAAACAAAGACCAGCTAGGAAATGTGGTTTTGAGGAAAATCATAAGAGAGAAACGAAGTCTTAGGGTAGTCACTGCAATGATTTGTGTAGTCAAGACAACAAAAGTCTTACAATGAATGCAGAGTCAGTTCCTTCCCACAGGGGTCTGTTGCTGAAATGCAACTTTACCCAGTCAACAGGTTAGTAAGATTTTCTACAGGTAAATATATAAAACTAGGAATTTAATTAAATACCAAAAGAGCTATAAAACCATAGAGGGGGAAACATTCAAATAGTAAAGTTATTTTGAAAAATACATTCCCAGAAGGTGAAATCTTTGAAGGAAGGAGCTAAAATATTCATTATTAATGAACACAAACATATTTACAGCAAATAACAGATTCTCAAACAGTTATGTATATGCTGTCAGGGACATTAATCAACAGTTGTTGTCTAGTTCTCTGTGCCCAACAGTAACCAACCATCACCAACACACCCTTGCTGTTGTCTACAAATCCTGTTTTTCTATAAAGATCTATCACTATGTTGAAGAAATTCAGTCACAGGTGAAAAAATTGCAACTTACAGGAATTCAAGGTGAGTCAAGAAATTTTCACAGTTTGGCTGGTAACATTTTGCCTGTACAGCTTTGGATGAATGGAAGAGTGTAGATGCAAACAACTCAGCATGCAAATAGCAAGAATGCATATTAAATCTACCTGTACCAGCCTTACTTTATACTGATACTTCTTTGGAATACGCTCCATATTTGTCCTATATAACTAAAAACCCCCAAACCAACAAACTTCCAAAGACAGAGGCATATTTATCAGAAGTAATTTCATTCTACGTTTTCTCTTTGCATTTCCATTACTAAAAGAGAGAAGGGAGCTTACATTGTGCAAAGAATGGAAGACATGATAGGGTGGAAAAAAAAGAACTGTTCTTTCTGAGTGTTTTTATGAAAAATGCTATGAAAAAGACTGTGCAGAACAATTAGCTGTAAATCAAAATGTGACCAGATTGTGTTAGAAGAACAGATGATGCAACTGTTTTTTTATTTCTGGGGTCTTAGATTTAGTATCCTAAATCATAAGTATAGATGAGTTATTTAGTCAGATGCTAGCATTCATCTGTTTTGCCCAAAGTTCATCTGGAGCTATTTAAACCTAAGATGAGGTATGAGAGTCTGAAATTAATAATCACATGCAATTATTTATGTGACACTAGCTAACCCTTAAAATCCTGGTCTTAATTTGTGAGTTAATCAGTCTTCCATTTGTTTTAAAACTTCAGTCATGGGTACTTAACTTCTATGTTTTGGGCACTGTCGTGTTGCCAGCTTAAAAATACTACTTCTCCAGCCAAAAAACCTCAAGCCTTCTGTTGAAGATATGCTTAAAAATGAAATAGGATACAGCTGATACCAATCTACTGAGTTTTGTTTAAAGCCTAAAATACTGCCATAAGACAGCCATTTTGAGTTTCTGTTATGTAGTGTTTACCTTAATTTGCATAGGCTTGCTCCATATTACGTAGCAGAAAACTAAATATTTTTAGTAATACAACTGCTAAAATTGTATCATTACTGCCAAATAAGACATTTTCAGACTCTTTTAAGCCAGCATTTATTGAATTCATTTGTGATACTGAATGTTTATACATATTTCCACTAAAACTTTATTGGCATATTTATTACTTCGGATATCTGGGACTTGTTTTCACTGATCTTACCGTTAGAAACCCCTATTAAAGCCTCCCTATTGAGAAATGATTGGAGCAACTGAGATAAAATGTGAAGACCCTGTCTTGAAAATATTCTATGGCATTTGTAGATTCTGCATGTTGTTCTTTTCTGAGAGTTGCAATGGAAAACAAGAATTTATAGTCTAGCCCAGAGTCTGTAAACCACATTAACATTCAGGGAAAATAATCTTCTTTTTCAAATCTAGAAAATAACACTTTTGAACTGATTACTTAATTACTTCATACACCCACAAATGAAGATATTACTCTTCAGTACAGCTGGTCACAAATGCAATGCAAACCAGACCTTCCCATGGAACTCCAAGATAAGAGCTATGTTTTCACTGAATGTCTCCCCAGCATATCAATGAAATAAAATTTTATAATAAACATGCTACAAGAAGTAAGATATTTATACATACAACATTTTTTCTGAACGTGTTTTTTAAAATTCAATGGAAAAACCTGCTTACAAAATGCAGTATTAGGAACATTTTCCTTTATCAAATTTAAACTTGAATTCCATAAGTAATAAACAAAGTAACACTATTTAAATGAATGGTTGGAGTCAGAGGGACTGAATCTCATACAGAGGCAAGACACTACTAAGCAAACTGAATCAAAGAGGTAAAACACTGCTGCTTTTCAAAGAAACAAAAACCTTTCCTGGTTCCTACTGAGAAAGCAGCTTCTGAGAAAGAAATGTGCTTGCCTCTGATCTGGCAAAACAAAATATTAGTTATAACATTTCCTTTGAGAAGATGTTAAAGTCCATGTTGGCCACCTGGTTTTAATAATGGTGTAAACATAGCAGGGTTAAGCTCCTCTGAAATTCAAAATCCCGTCTCACCCTCTGAAAACTGGGTAAATACCAAAGCAACAAATGCAGGCAAAGTGGTGCATCAAGCAGGTAAACAAATACCAACTGAAAACTAAGGTTAGTGCAGTAGCCTAACACGAAAGAAATGTGTGGAGGTTTGGTTAAAGATTTATTGTTATCAATCAGAGCAGACAGTCCTAATTATATATACCTCGTTAAAGTAGCTGTTATTATTCCTTTGACAGCACCTTCCTGTATATTAAATATAGAAAGCACATTAAAAATCAAAGTTGAAATAATGAATAAATCATTTAAAGAAAGTTTTCTATGGAATAGAATTGTTTACACAATCTACCACAACTACCCCGCTGGCTGCAAAGGGAGGAGCTACTACAGCAAATAACATGCTTTCTTACAGATTGCTTAACATGCCTTTACTAACACAATCTTCAGTCTTATTCTCTTAGTAATTGTTGAAGGAGTATCATGCAGGCAGCCAAGTAATTCTGGAAAAAGGGACAATATTATATACTTTTTTTTTCCATATTAATTAAACCCCCCAAATAATTGCAGTCAAAATGACGTGTGTATAGAATAAAAAATAATTTGTTCCTACACCAAAACTGGTAAGAACATATGCAATGCTTGCTTTTTGAGCTGGGTTTTGGAACCTTCATACATTGCTGTAAGAGTTATTTTAAACAAATTGGTTAGAACTCACTGGAGACTGGTAGTTATAGTCTAAGACTGAAATCTTCGGGATATGTCTTACTTGGCTAAAGGAAAGAAGGGGGAACATCCAAAGCAACCCCCCTTCCTCCCCCCCAAAAAATACCAACTCAAGTAAAAAAAAAACTGAATTAAGAAACAGTGTAAAAATGATCAGAGTACAAAAGGCAGGTGTTTCTTTTGTGATACTTCAGAGAAAAAGAAAAGTTTCTGCAGAACATTTATAAAAATGATGTTTTAAAACACATAACAAAAAGGTTTGCTTTTAACTACCAACTTCAGTGGTACTCATGACTTTTGAATGGCAAGGTATTATTTTACATGCTGTAATTGGGTCACCTATTGTGACATATTAAAAAAAATTCCTCTTAAATCCTGATATTGTAATAATTTTTGTTGTGAATCCAATGCTTCAATCTATGTGAGCCTAGAGTTCTCAGTACTTAAAAAAGAACAAAAAAGCCCTCCACCTCAAAACAAATAAATGAAGAAATGTAGACATTTCACGTCATCATTATTTCAGTCATTTATTCTAAATGTCAAAGGTAGTATTTCGGATAGGGATATTTGCCAAATGATCACTGTTTCTTAGGATTTTTTTAGAACTGAATAAGTATGCAGCTAGCTGCAACTCATAATTTTCACAAATTATAAATTAAAAATCAACAATTTTTCCTTGCAGAAAAACCAAGAGAGCAAGGACGGTCTAGGATTGTTATTCAAAGGGAATTGCCAATATTATAATCTAGAGTCTTTTTCATGTCTAGATTCACGAAAGGTTACGGGTCCATATACAGTAGAATGCCTTTTTCTGTTGCACTATAAAAGGGAATTCTGGGTCAACCAGATGATTTGTCAGTTCTTTGCTAACTTCACCATAAGTGGATTATTCTTGTACAGAATTTAGGTATATGATATTCATTCAGTTTTAAAAGTATAAAACCCATGTAAAATTATTAAAAATTGCCTGTAGAAATTCTGACGCAAGTACTAAAGTGCTACTTTACTCTTGCAGCTACCACTTCTTCCTTTTTTCTTTCTTTTGCAGAAAGAAAACAAAGCATTAGGAAAATCAGGGTGTCCATGGCTGTCCAACTCATGTGAACTAGTTTATGTGGAATAGAAGTGGTAGAAACTTTTAATTATTTGTCCTGAGGAAATGCAGGTGCTATTTGGTCATATTCTGAAAAGAAGAAAAAAGAGAAGGAAAGGAAAAAGAAATGAAGGGAGGATGGAACAGAAGCAGACAGGAAGTGAGGAAAGGAAGGAAGAGAAGTGATCAGAAAACTTATTACAATGCACATACACAAAGGGAATGAATTAAACTGGGACAGATTTGACTTCGTTTTCCCAATAGCTAATCAATATGACAGAAGAATATGTACTTTTAATACAAAAACTGAAAAGATAAAGATTTCCTCCAGAATAATATGTTAGATTTTCAATCTGACCAGGCATCATTCTTTGTTTATTTCTTTTCCTCCATCTTCTGCTCCTATCCCTTTTATTTTTGATAAGAAAACTGGTATCTTTCTCAGTTTTCAGCATTTATCCCTACAACACCTTCACTCTCATGCAGGCTGTCATTTTCTTCTCCTTCTCTAATTGATTAAAGCTTCTTACTCTTTTCCTCTTCCGTACATGTACTGCATATCATTGAGAGGAACAACTCAGGTCACTGAATAACAGGGTCCGGCTATTACAGTCAACTGTGCTTTACAAAAACTCTCGTAAAAATATCATTGTTTTACAATCCATTAGATTATCACTTTTACAGAATGCTGTTTTTAAACTACTGATGGTTAGAAACATGTTTTCCAGCTTATACATTCTCTATAGGATATTTGTGCCTATGTACTTGTGCACTAGCAGCTTTTGCTTTTCCTCTAAACCTAATATTTCTATAGACATCACTGACCCTTTTTTTCCCCTCAGAGTTAAAGGAGTTAAGCTCCTTCCTGCAATATACAGTTTTCCTGCACATTTTAAATTAATTTCTCAACAGCTCTTTCTCTAAGACTACAACTCTGCCCAGAGTTCTAGCTGAACTTCCTACCAACACCAACAGAAATACAATACTCCACCACTCCTTCTGGTGTAATTTGTATTTGCCTGTTCTTTAGCTGCAACAATCACGCTGTGATGTTTAACTCATAAGGATGTCTTTTTCTCTTCTATAATTTCTAGTTGATGGGACTCTAAAAAGGAGATTCCTGCACTTTTCTTGCCCACAGCTTGTCCAGCATAGTATTGTTAGGCTGTCTTCTTTTGAATGAGATCATGAGTCCACTCTATACATGACCCAGAACACCAAACCACATCAATCAAGATTTCTGTGCGCTTATATCAGTTGTTTAACTGTTTTACCATGACATAATGAACCCTGTTACGTCATGGCAACCTCTAGCAAGGAGGTGTTAGGGCTTCTCAGCAGAGTATTTCTATTATTATCATTTTCTTAAAAAAACAGACTAGCATATTTTCTCAAACCTCAATATTAAAAATGTCTGCACCTCCCTCCTGTCTCAACCTTCACTCACCAGGAGCAAAAACATCCCCAAAAAGAAAGCACACGTATACAGCCTGAGGCAGACACACACAATGGGGGGAAAAAAAAATCTATCTAAAGGTTAAAGTTTTGAAAATAGTGGAGCAGAAACACAATACAGTAATGCAAGCATAAGAACAGGTATCATGATGTTGTAATATTTCACAGAAGTAATCCTTCACATATGGCTTTAGCCCTCAGTTTCCTAAAACAAGTTCTCTTCAAGTTGCAAAGACTACTCATAAGTCTGGTGCTTAAGCCAGTCTTAATAAGACAGAATGCACTGTTTACAGTTTATTAGTATCTGTTGCTTACAAATTAAAAGTGAACAAACAAGTGCACGACTTCACATTTTGATGACTATATGCTTGCTAAGCTGGTGAGAAGGACTTTGTATCAGGTTTGTCAGGGAGTAATGATCAAAGCATGATGAATAATGGAAGCACGGATGTCACAGTGGAAGTTGAGGGGACATTAGACATTACACCTCTGTGAGGTGTGGGAACCCCACTGTTGTCTTGGGAGATTTGTTGCTCCTGGGAGGCTTTTATCTGGGATAGTGTGGAGAAAGTGTTCAGGACCAGCAAGCCCTTGTGCTGTTAGCCCTTTCTGATCAACCACATGGGCAACGGTGATACTCTTGAGTTGACCCTTAGCATGGTCATAGTGACTGCAGAGCTCTGAGGGTGACATAATGGCATATCACACACAGGCAGAGGTGGTATCTCCATTTTTTCAGTGAAGAGGATCCACCTCAAGGACACTTATGCAAACATATGTTATTTGGGAGGCAGGGGGAATTAGAAGCCTGTGCACAGCTGTAGACACCTCTCATGGCTAGAGTGTGGTGATGGATGGAAGAGGGGTTTCTAGGAGGGATAGGCAGGAAAGTTGAAGAGGATAGGTGGCGCACTAATCTAGGAAGAGAGCTAAATGCTGAGAACATGTTATGGGTGGTGTATCCATTGGCGTAAGGGTACCTTACCTTATGTGTAAGAATCAGAGGACAGATAACCATGATAGACACCATAATAGGTGTCTGCTAAAGGTCACCAGATCAAGAAGAGGATATAGACGAAACCTCTTCAGACATCTGAACGAAGTTGTGTAAAACCACAGACCTTTGTATCATAGGAGTCTTTAGGTACCGTAACATCTGTGAGAATGGCAATGTGGCAGGCAGAAGTAATACAAATGATTCTGACCTGACTAGACAGGTCATTCTTCTGGACCTGTTGTCTACTAACCAAGAGCCCCTGTTAAGCTCAACCCTGGGCCTTCAGCTCCTGCCTGAGTTAGTGCTGTAGGTTTACTACTCTTTATCTTTGTCTCCTGGACAGGCCTTGAGTTTAAGGTATATATTGTAGAATAAGGTAACGGCTATTTCCTTTTAGAACTAAATTAGAGGACGTTTTACTGTATTTATACTAAAGATGATTTAGACCAAGATAAGCACTGTTCGATGAAATTGAAGCATTTTGATTACAAAGTAGCATTATATAGCTACTAGAGTTAAAAGAGATGTATTCAAGTCCTTAATGTCTTGTATATTTAGTGTTCAGAAACAGTTTTGGCATATGTCAAACAACGGTTTTAGGATTTGTCATAGTGTTAACATGAAAGTTACTACAAACACTACACTTATTTGTATGTAAGGAAAAGTAAGTATTCTTTAAATGGATCATGCTGTAGGTGATTGTACAAATCTTGCATTTCTAACCGAGTCCTTAGAAGAACTGATTGTTACATGACAACTGTCTGCAATAACTAGAAACAGGTAAGCAACTGTGTAAAGTAAAAGGAAAAAGAAATTGCAAGACCCATGTTCTGTGGAGAAGCCAGTGCTGAAGCAGAAAGTTAACTTTGAATTAGTTTCCTCATGGGTTTTCTTGGCCTAAGAATTGCGTAGATGGGTGGCTAACATTCTGAATGTGTATTTGCATCCCAGTGTCAACCAGTTCAAGATTCAAGATCGTTAATAGAAATCTCAAGTCTAATCTTTTTGTGTTGTAATAAGCATAATTCCATTTAGACAGAATGATTCTATCAGCCTGTTATATCTCATACCAAAATTATTAGTTGAATTACATATTTCTCAGTCTGGGATCTTGCAATTTGCAGCATAGTTCACCGGCTCTGGAGCTAATGAAACTTATATCCCTTGATTGTTATTCTGTGTGAACCATACAAATAAGAAGAAATGTTATGCAACGAGGTAGTTTTGGTAGGACACATATTTGGCCTCTTGCAAAGAGTGGAAAATATCTTTCTCAGCAGTGGTGGATGTTGAGTAACTTCATGATAACACACATCTAATTTAGATCTAATGAAATTCCTTTTGTAAGTCCACCTCATTGATAAGCATTACCCAAACATGCTTTCATTTAAAAAGAGAAAAATTAGAAATAGAAAGATTCAAGAACAAAATAATGTAATTTGACCTAGGACTTGGAGAGGAGAGTGGTATATGTTAAAGTAAGATTTATATAACATGTTACAATTTTATTTGTAGTTTCATAAACTACTGTTTCTTGTTATTCAATAAATGATGAAACATAAACACCGTACATAGTGAATGGGATAATTGTTCACGTTCATCAGTCTGGGAATACTAAAAAGATTTGAGGCTTTAGCTGTTCTTCCCTCATTGGAACCAATTGTTAACTTCTTTGAAACCTCAAAATATCCTAACCTACTTTCCAGTTATAATTGCTTCTACACTCAGTAAGTCACAGCTTTGAAGGCACTGTCTTGCTTCAGGATCTTTTATGTCACAGGAATAACCGTTGTATGTCTCAGATAGAGGTTGTTCCTTAGGTACAACAAAGTTATGAAAATTTAGGTATTTATTTCTTCAATTATGACTTTCTTCTGCTGATGCTAAGAAGATCCTTACCTTTAAGAACTCTATTTTTCCTGAGATAAATTTGTTTTCACCAAAAAAGTCTCTTTAATTTCTGCTGATGAACGTAAGAGAACGTATTCTATGGCATATCTTCAGACTCTTGTAACAGCCTATTAAAGAGGGCATTGGTAGTCATTGCTTAAGCCCCTGAAGTGTCCCAATTCAAAATAAATGCAGACGTAGAAACAGTATCAGCTCCCAGGCTGAGACTCTTGGCTTAGTGACTGATCTACAAACATTCCCTCAGTTTAGCTTACTTGTTGCCCTGACTGGGTCTATGTCTAGATACCAGCTGACCACATTCTGCAGAGGACTTATAATTATACTCAACAAAGAAGAAAAGTGAGGAGACGAGCTACTGATTTCCTAATACAGTGAATAGTGGGATATCATTGCTGTAAGTTCTCTTTCCAAGAGAACTTTTAACTTCAAGTCTACTTTTTCCCCACTCATGAAACAGTTTCAGAGATGACATAGAAATATTCTTTGCGTTCAACACGGTAGCAAAGCAATCATTTTATTTAAATCTAGATTCATTTGAGCTGCCAATTTACAAGGATGTCTTCCTTATTTTTTATTATTAGTTTGTGTTCAGTTTAAAATAAAGGTTGAAAAAGGCCTGAAGGATGGAAGTTCACAGAATGAATTAGTTTGCCTTTGAAGGAAAGAAAAATGAGCAATTAACTATTTACAGTCTCAGAGGTTTGAAATTTAGAGATTGATTACAAAAAAATGAGTAAATAAAAGTCAGACACACAACATATAAAATAAGACTATAACAAAACAGAAAGATCAATTTAATATTTTTTTTTAACTAACATTAATAACTATTCTTATTATGTGTACAGGAGACCATTAAATGCTCATAAAGGTATAGAAAATCTAAAATGTCTGGAATGTAATATTCTGCTGTATGTGTTTCATTAGTCTTCCACAAGTCATTCTACACTTAAAAACGAGGTCCCACACAGCACGTGTGGCCCGCCAGGAGGGTCATGTTATACAACCTATAAGAATCAGGTTCTCAGACTTCATCCTCTGTTATCACTCACAAAACATATTAACATAGATGACTTAGCTTCTCTAGGTATAATTCTAGTGATGGATTACAATTCTAATAGAAAAACACAAATACTATGGGTTCTCAACTGTATAAATGTAAGAAGAAGAAACAAATTTAACACAGTTTCAAAACATACAAATAAACGTAAGAGAACTCTCTTTGAATAGCAGGCAGCATGTTATTTTTTGTTTTTATTCATGAAAGATTCTATCTCATACAAAATGTGGGGTTTAGTATACCTTAAATTCTGGACAGATATAAACACTGATTTTGGACAAGCTATTTGTGTTAATTGAAAAATGAAGAAGGAAATATTACTAACAATATTGCAAGCTCCATATAATTTTGAAAGAAACATGTCTGAATTGGTTTGGCTGCGTGTAAATTGGTTACCACAAGGGGGTAACTGCTAGAAATCCATAGCAATACAAAGTCTCAGTATGACAGCAGATAAACTGTACTGCAGGACTGAGAAATAAGTCCTATCTAGGCCTGGAAAGGCTGTTAAGGAGTATTTTTGCAACAGGAAATGCAGAGAAAGAGATACTATGCAATGGATTAAATTGAAGCTGATAAGGCCTGCTATACTCTTAAGAGAAGAAAAACAGGCAAAACTAATAACCAACAGTTAGCCTAGTAACAAAAGCTTCAAAGTAAGGAAGTTAGCCATTACAATGAGGACAAAGTAACATAGTGAAGAAACGAGAAATCTGTAAAGGGGAAAAAAAACCCAAACAACACAAAGAGAAAAAGATACATTCAACATTTTACCAAACAGGTAAGAGATGAGTGTAAGAAGGAGTAGGATTGAGGTAAAACCTTACTAAGTCCATAGACAGGCAGGCACTAGTTGACTTCAATGACCTGCAAATTATTCAATAATAGAGTGACACCTTGACTAGGAATACAAACACATTTGTATTTGTTTTAGAGAGCACTTAACTATACAGCTGTCATGTAACCTTATACCAGTTTGTTATTACTTTTGAATTTGTAATACTTATGCAACTAATTCTTTGGGAACATAATTTCTTCAGAATTACCTGTTCCAGATACTCCTAAATAAGTCACACTGATGGAAATTCAGTAACAGGGAATCTAAAATTGGCAGCTGTTCTCTTTTCAGTAGTGTTAAGAGTTACTGAATGAATCATCCTACTGTTCTCACACCCTGGCTGCTAAAAGATAAGGAAACTATTGTAAAGGTGCCTGTTTCGTAGAGGTAAGAAATATGATATGTAAATATGATGAGGATGATATCAAATCACATTACCAGTACCTAATTACATATAGATAAAATTTGCTGAAAAAAATTTCACACATAGCCAGATATTTGAGGGGTTTATTTGTTCTTTTTTCAGATCTGAAACACATTTACCAGATATTGTTAGCTTTTAAAGTTAAAAGGAAGTTATTTAGGTGACAACCTTCCTCTAGGAAATTTAGTTTTATGAAAAATTGCCAAGTATAAGAAAAGGAAGAACTGACAATGTTCAGTGAACTTATCGTAGGACTTGCAGTCAGGATTTGTAATCCCAGCTCCTAAACTAGCTCTTTTTGTATTGATGACTAAGCCAGCATAAACTGACTAACTCTATATTAAAATTTGGTAATCCAGTTTCCTGAATTAAGAAGTTTATTAATTTGCCAGTTTAAAAAAAAAGCTTTTGTAATGCTTTTAGAGAACGTTAGTCTGAATGTTTCTGAGATTCTTCTATTAATTATTCACTTCATAATTTGTTTTAGGTCTTTTATTTAACTATATGCAATTTTTTTTAGGATAATTGCAATAATAGATAAATGTATTCAGACTGTGAAAACATCACAATAAAAAAAAATTGAAGAAGTCCACACAAACTGAAAAGATTACAGAAAAAAAAAAAGGATAATAGGTCACTAGAGAGAAAAAAGAAAGAAAAAGAAAAAAACAAACAGGAAAAGATGAGGTAGGAAATTCTGTGTATCTATAGCACTCAAACACACCAAAACCATTTTCTGTAAAGTAGTTTCACATTTCTTTTTTCTTTAATTTTTCTGTTTCTCCTATAGCCAGCATGCAATTAACCTAAGTCTTTACTTTATAGTGATGTTTTTTCCAAGATATTGAAAGCTATCTTCATTTTAGTCTATTCGGATTCTTATTTCATTCTTAGTTTACATATGCATGTTCTTCAGTATTTCCCTTAATTTCAGTGGTGGAATTGTTGAACTGAAATGGGCTAGCTTTATATCAGAGTTCTCCTCTGAATAAGGTAGAGACTGATAAATATATGGTTGTTGAAAAGACAGGAGAAAGGAGGTGTGGAATGCAGGGTTGCTATCTAGCTCTTCTTTACAAAGGCACATAAATTCAATAGAGAGAATGTCTTTGGTTCTCCCACCTCAAATATTTGAGTTAGGAAAACTGTGGTGCCAAAAAAGGTAATAGATGTTAGTTCAGTCATTTCTTCATTGGTAAGACCTACCAAATCGTGGAAATAGCTCTCCCTTTCTTGAATTGGAAGTTCAATAGATTTTCATCCTTTGTCTAGCACTCATTAAAAAAAAATATGTAAAAACAAACAAAAAAAATCCACAAAGAATGCACTGTAATCACAAGAGTTCTCAACATTCTGTGTGTTCTCCTGTGGGATCCTTTGGAACTAGAAGTTTGAGAAGTTTCAGGCTAAAAAGAATATCCCATTTTACATTTCGAAGGATCAGAGACTACTTCACCCAGCAATATATACTGCATAGAGAAAGTAAGGGTGAGCGCACGCTGTAAATTTGGGATCACAATCAAAAATTTTGGAAATTTTACATCAGAACATATAATTCTAAAGCCTCCCTGAATGTGACAGGACAATGCAAACGACCTTTTTCTGTGTTTGTACAGCAACTTGGGATTTTCTAAAACAACTGCAGGATGAGAAAAAATTATTTCCACGGTGCAACAACTTTGGCTTAGAGGATCAAAAGTAGCACTGTACAATGCCACCTAACTCTGCAACAGAGAAGAGAAAAGAGCTAGTTAAGCAAGTAGACTTGCATACATTAGCAATTATTAAATTATTTTCTGGTATTTAAATTTACACAGAAAACAAGTAGAATCAAAATACATTGCTAGTATATGTATTTTACTTCAAAAGGACACTGAGTACAACAATGAACAGGGACATGAAGACTTGAATTTGCAAGATAGTCAGAAACTGGATTATGTAATTTCCAGAAGGGCTCCAATAGCATACAACTCTTCTATCTCCACACTGATCCTATAGCTTCGTATTGACTCAGAGGGAAAACAGTTCCTACTAAAGTACTAATACCATTCTCTGTGGCACTTTATGTTCCTTGGAGGTCACTGAATCAAGTAATCAGTCTGAAGCTGTTTAGCTTCTTAGATTTAACAAGATCAGAAACCAAGGTAGGCTGACTGCAGGCCATTAGAGGAGCTAATATAACACACACTGGTGACTTGAGGTTAATTTTATACCTGTCATGAGATCTCACCAAAAGTATTCTAAGCATTACTGCAAACTGCTGTACAACAGCTGATTGTTTCCAAGAAAGGAAATACAATTTTGAGATGCTGTGATTCATTGCAAAACCTCTGTTGCTGTGAAATAAAACAGTATCACCATTGTATATTTACAGAGGAGATATGAAAGAGAAAGTAAAAACACTGCTTTCCCCTTGCATTTCTGGTTAGGACTTCAGTGAAAATGAAAATGGGTATGTGTAAGAGCTGTAATCAGAAAATATAAATGCATTTTTTTTATACTCTAATACATTTTAAACTTTGTAAAATGAAAGACCATAGATTTAGATTAGATATTAGGAAGAAATTCTTTACAGTGAGGGTAGTGAGACACTGGAACAGGTTGCCCAGAAAAGTTGTGGAGGTCCTATCCCCAGAAGTGTTCAAGGCCAGCTTGGATGGGGTTTCGAGTAACCTGGTCCAGTGGAAGGTGTCCTTGCCCATGGCAGGCGCGTTGGAGCTAGCTGAACTTTAACATCCCTTCCATACCAAACTATTCCATGATTCTATATGAGGCACCTAAGCAGCAAAGATATGTGGGCTATGCAGCACATCATCCTACATTTGCTAAATAAATAAATATTCTCTGTGTCACTAATTTATTGACAGAAAGATTGCAGACAAGCATGGGATCAAATTTTTTTTTTTTTTCATGATAAAGTCTTCATTTAGCCATATTTTAGAAAAAGTGTGGACAACTGCTAAGATATTAAATTAACAATGGTGGCAGTGGACATGAAGTTATGAACACAAAAAATTATTTCATTTCACTTATCTTTAAAATTTACATTGCAGTTATGTTTATCTTAGTTACTTATTAATAACTTTGAACTTTCTTGTTCTTGTATATAAATATTTAACATTCAACTAAAATTAATTCTGAAGACTTAGAAAACAATATGTCACATTTCTCTTATTCCAAGGATTTTGAAGTATTATATTTTCTTTGCCCAGTTGGTAGACTTCTTACCTAAGCTCTGGAAAATTTTACCCTTCATAAAAACTCAAAATTATTTCATCTAGCTATGTAGGATTATATTTTCTTTCTGTTCCTTGATATATGTTTTCTATTACGTGTCAAGGTTCTTAAAAATACAATGGAATATTATTACTAGATCAAAAAGTAAGGGACTGCAAATTTTTTTTAGACACTCAAAATGTAGATGGACATAATAGTCTCTCTGAAGATGTTGTTTTCCAAACACAGAAAAAAAAGGAGCTGAAAACCATGTAGAAGCCTTGAATAGAAGAAAAGTGATGACCTAGCAAAGCTGGATCCCTCGATTACTTCCAAACCTTTGTTTTATACAATGTTTCTGTAAAGAGAGAGGGTTGACTTCACAGCCGGTATGTTCATGGAGGAAATCAATGAAGGAATGGTAAAGCTAGACTAGCCAAGTAGGAGTTTACTACGAAGAACTATGAAAGCAGATGAAAGATATTCAAAGAAAGAATTAAATAAAATTATAAAGACATTTAAAAGAGAGGCAAGAAGAAAAGCATAGCAAAACTTTCTTTCTGTCACATGCAACAGAAAGGGTAGACTCGAGAAAAAGAACAAGAGAGTTAACTGGTGAAGACACTAAAGGTGGAGGTAACAAAATGAAAAGATGACAAGAAAAAAAGGTAATTGTAAGAAAGACATTACTGAGAACTTGAGAAAACTACTGTGGACTAATACAACATCATGAAGAATTCAGAAAGGCAAGACTGAAGGGACCAAATTTGAGGTTGGAACTGGAGGAAAAAGATGGATGAAGAATGAAGGAATTTTTAACCAAAACTGATAGAAGTTTATCATGTAAAAGCAGAATGGGAAACATGCCTGTTTTTATATTATCTGATCATGTCCTCATTATATTTAATTTAGAACAAGTGATTATTGCCAGTATTGGACATGACCATGTGGAGGACTTAATGTGATGACTCACTGACCCAGATCTTGTACACTTCATTTTTGTAGATGATAGTAATTGAATTTGTTGAACCATTTCCCTGATTTAGTTTCTGGTTTGGTTTGTTTTTTTTTTTTTTTTTTAACATTACAGTGACTCCAATGTTCTGTCAGAGAAATGCTGCAGCAATGGACATTCTTGAAATCATCCAGTAAAATAAATAAGTGTACACACACAATACATGCTAACCACTGGACACGTGTCTGTCTGTGGCTTAACGTATAAGAGGTTCTGTAGTAAGCTACAAACAACAAGGTTATCGCTTGAAGTATTTCGTTACCTCTATATTTCAACTTTTGCATGGGTTTTGCTGTTTATCTTGAAAGGAGATACTTGTCATCAGTCATTCAAAGATCACTCCACTGTAGTTATTTGTCAGAATATCCACTCTGATGCAAGAGCCACTCATCAGCTAACTTCTGGTCCTGTTTAAGATATTTGTGCTAAATATATCTTTTAATGTACAGATACCCAGCTAAAGTAGCCTATCAGTGTAGATAAGATTGGAATCCTATGAAATTGCATTAGATTTTTTAACCAGGTAATTGCGCTTTTGGTTTTCTGTTTAAACATATTCTGTACTAAAACTGTTGGAAAAAAGTTTCAACCTTGTAAATTGGTTTTAATTTTAAGAACATTTACAAAAATTAATTTTCCCCTGCTACTGATCTTCACATCTATCAGCTGTCAGGTGTGCTCAAATCTTGTAAATTTCATATTCAGGAAAAGAATCAGACTAACAGGAGAGGTATGTGCATTAAAAACAATTCTTATGAGTGCCTGCAAAAAGCTTTGAAATCAAAACTCCTTAGCTCCATACCTTAATATCTCAGCAAATTTTTAATTAGGTAAAAGCTGTAGTAGATTATGTAGGGATTAATAAATTCAGAAACAAGATCTTATTTTTAATGAGGTATCCAAAAGTAGAACCAGAGCATATTAGAAATTCTACTCCATTACTAACAATAAGCTGGTCAAAAGGAGCTTCATACAGCTTCAAAACCCTGATATATGCCAAGGAACAATATGACTGCTAAGTCTGACTTCTGAAATGAACTGGCAATATGCAAGGTCCAGAGATACTTGCTAGTTGTCTTCTTTAAGTGAGGGCTATGCTGATAATCTTTGGGGACTATTAAAACCAGCAACATTCAGACAGGCTTATTTCATGTTTAAGTGCTGCATTCATGTCAGTTACCTAACAGACTCCACAAAGCATTCACATCATAAAGGTCTCTTTAGACTTTTTAACAGAATGCTTTCATGTAAGGAATCATTATCTTTTACATAGTAACATTGGTGTCTGCTTCCCAGTATTTATTCTTGAAAAGAGTTGTGCTTATGATGTATACAAACAGTAAATAAATAAATAATATATAAATAGCAAAACCAGATGATTCAAAACTTTTGTAAACAAAACCAGAAGAGTCCAAGGTTTGGCTGATGTTCAATAAGATTTTTTCTCCTCAGATAGCTAACATATATTTTTTAAAAACTATTGAAAAAATTGAAATATGATTTGTAATGCTTCTAGGCTTGCGATTTAAAAGGATAATACTGTGTGAACTACAACTTCTTTGGGGATTTTTGTCAGCATATTGAACAAACAGACAAATATATTAAAAGCAAGTCTGGATGATAGTTTTGTTTTTTCTTTGACAAGATGGTGAATAAGGAAGTTGCATAATATATCATGTTTAATGGGATGGAATTAAGAGCTACTGAATATCAGGATAGTAGGCTATGTAACATTCCGTTATCAAACAACCTTTTCTTGAGGAATAACAAATAGTTCTGGAATATGAACATCCACATGTGTCATTAAGAAAGTATTTATTCAAACCATAACTCCAGTCACATCATGTAGTCACATCAGCTAGTTCCACTTTAGCAGTGGAACTAGCTGTTCCCTGGACACCCAGCCTCAAGAGCTAGGAGACAGGGAGGGGAAGCAGAATGAGAGTATCACGTTCAAAGAGGAAGAGATCAGTGACCTGCTATGCCGCTTGGATGCACACAAGTCTATGGGACCAGATGGGCTACACCCAAGAGTGCTGAAAGAGTTGGCAGATGTGCTCGCCAAACCGCTTTCCATCATTTACAGGAAATCATGGCTAACTGGGGAGGTCCCA
>VZSZ01006914.1:0-12186 GCA_013398815.1 Ibidorhyncha struthersii | reverse complement strand
CACAGAAAGGGTGGTTGGGCATTGGAATAGACTGCCCAGGGAGGTGGTTGAGTCACCATCCCTGGGTGTGTTTAAGAGACGTTTAGGTGTGGTGTTGGGGGATATGGTGTAGGGGAGAACTTTGTAGAGTAGGGTAGATGGTTGGACTCGATGATCCCAAGGGTCTCTTCCAACCTAGACAATTCTATGATTCCATGATTCTATGTATGCTAGGAAGGATCTCAACCCTGACATCAAAGCAGAAGTACCCACGACTGTGGCATTTTGACACATGATGTGTCATTTATATTTTCATTCCTGAAATGTAGGAAAGCAAGGATTTAATTGGAAAGTTTGTCATGATCATTGCCACATAGAAAATAAAAATTAAATTTTCAACTCTGATAAATATTTAACTGCCATTTAGGGCAGCTCCAGTGGAAGAAACAGAATAAACCATAGCAGAATAATGTGTGAAGTACTTGCCAGGAATGCTGGAGACTAAGGCCACCATGGTTTGAAAGAACCAAAATAGGTTGCAAATGCACTTAAACTAGTGGGACACTGACAACTCTGAAACAGACCTTTCTTTTAATGTTGAAGCTGCACTGCTTTTTATTTTGTCTGATTTTGACTAAAATATCCCAAGATTGTATGATTGTTCCAATTTTTCTTATGAAATTACAAGTAATTTTTTTTATAAGGAAAATCATGCTTTTATTGCCTGTTAGGAATATTCCATGCCTTGGGAAACCATGATAGCAAGAACTATTACTGAAAGAAAAACTGTACCTTGAAAATGTGAGGAGAGGTTGTTAGGAGAGTGGTGTAATCAGGGCAGAAAGATTAAAGGCAGCAAAAAGAAACTACCAGAGATTTGGTGGAAGGGCAAATGTTTAAATAGTCAAAGGCCTGGATTCATCCCATCGAACTTCAGGTGCTTAAGATTGTAGATTTAAGCTATACAAGGCAAATATGGACCACAATTAAGGGGAAAGATCAGGGTTCCAAAACTAGCACTGCTGCAGGTTTTGTAATGTGTAGCAGATAACTGAAAAGATATGAAAATATACAGGTGACAAAAAATTAATTAGGTTCTTCAGCGTTCACTAAGACTTTGAGAAACTCCAGTGATGCAGCTAGGCAACAATATGACAAATTCTGATCTTGAAGATAACTTTGTTGACACATATTTTGTTGTTACAGAACAAAACTCCTTTCCTAAGTGGCAAGATTGATAAACTGTGTTGTAGATAATCACTCAAACACTGTATTTTTTATCCTTAAGTGCTCTCCAGGAATTTAAATACATTTTTATAATCTTTTTTCCATCCTAAATACATTGTTAGTTAGAAGGATAACATTAGGATAGCCATAAAATCTTATGTACACACAGAGCCTGTGCATTGCAAATAAGCATTATAGCACTATTTCATGTTTTTTTAAGCTGTGAGGAAGGTTTATTTGCACACATGAAACTTACTGTGTTAAAAAGCATGAGTACACTGCATGTGAAACGAACAGGATTTAATTTTATGTAACACCTTTTACAATTAAGGCATTCAACATAATAAAAAGGTGAGCTGCTATCTACCATCTGTATAGAAAGAGCCTTTACAGATTTGTTCTGGAATCTTAAACTAGCATAGTTTGTATTGTTTTGGTTTTTTCCCCTCAAAGAGAATATTGTAAATGGTTTCACACACAATTAACAGATAAGTGCTATATTTATTCTCCATTTGGAGAGTTACAATTCAGTCCTTTGGTGAAATTTAAGACTTCTGTCATATCACATTATAAGTTTGAGTCTGAGTTTATAATGTGATAGAGAATTTGAATTGATAGGTTGGCAGTATAGAAGAAAAGTTCAATCTTTACAATATTTTGATTGAAAGCGTGTCTTCCTCTAACCAGTAATAAACTGGTGTTCTTCCCAGATATGATCAATATTTTTTAACATTTCTACCAGAAACGTGTAATTAATTTTGAATTTCTGTGAGAAAGACATATCATTTCCCTGAAGATGTCTGGAGAAATAGCATACTTTTCAATGCAGCTGTTCTGTTACCCCAAAATCATAAAATTTCTTCTGGATTTGGGCTTGAATTTCTCTTTCTGTTTGATTCTGGAATGACAACATTTGGTCTTATTCAAAGGGCATTTCTTGACCAACAAGGATTTTAACAGAATTTCCCTTACTTTGCTCCACATTACTTGCAGGACAGAAAGAAACATAAGAATGGGATAGAAAGAAAATTTACTGTAAATTACAGAGTGACAGGAAATATATTCAAGCTATTGCTCTAAGGGCCGTAGTGTTGACTGCAAGCCTTCCTACACTGTTTTCTGTGGACCCATCTCAGGGGCTTTAGGCAGTCAACTTAGGGCAGCTTTCCTGAGTATTTGGGGCCCAGCGACAGGACAAGGAGCAAGGGACACAAATTGGAACACAGGAAATTCCATCTCAAAATGATGAAAAACTTCTTTTCTTTGAGGATGGCAGAGCACTGGAACAGGCTGCCCAGAGAGGTTGTGGAGTCTCCTCTGGAGATCTTCAAAACCCGCCTGGATGCATTCCTGTGCAACCTGCTCTAGATGAACCTGCTGTAGCAGGGGGGTTGGACTAGATGATCTCTGAAGGTCCCTTCCAGCCCCTACCATTCTGTGATTCTGTGATTCTGTGAATATTTGCAGTGCATTACATTGCCTGCTGAGTGGAGGGAAACGGTGATGCATTTGTGTTGCCCTAAGCCATTGATCCTTCACGAGGTTCAAAATCAAGTGGCATTTTCTCCATCAAAGGTATACTGTGTTGAATAATAAACAGTGGAAATCATGATGCCTTACTCTGAGTTTTCCTTACTCTGAGGAGTTTTCCTTACTCTGAGGCATCATTCCTGGAAGCAGAGAATCAACCTACGTGGAGCTGTTACGGTCTCAGAACTCCATGCTATATGTTGTGGTCTAATAGCTCCTCAGTTGATTCCACCGTTGCCCAACTAACACTTTAAAGACAATGGTGATTCTCAGGATTTTAGGAGAAGTAACAACTTATTTGTATACTTTCTGTAATTCTTTCAGTGAAAGAAATCCCAAGAAGGTAAGGGGACATTTGTGGACTCAGAGGAAAATGAAATTCCAATCAGAAAAAAAGAAATCATAATGAAGTAAACTATGTAATAAAGTCAATAACTATATGACTTAGTATAATAAACTTGGGACTTCAGAAGAAATAAATTATACTAAAGCAATCACATACTAATTAATAGAAGAGAATTGTATGAGTCATAGGCAGTGTATTACCATAATAATTACAAAAAAGCACTAATCTCATTAAACCAACCTGTAACTTGATTATCAGCTCACATGAATTAGTGATGTCTGATTCTCTTATAGTAGAGGAAACTTCATATGAAAACACTAATTATAACCAACGCAATGGAAAAGGCATGGATATTACTATTTTTTCACTGGTTTTAATAGAAGAATTTTCCTTTCTTTTAACAAGAGAGTAGGAAATCAACTTCGATTAGTATCTGCAAAGGTACCATCTTAATCACATCTACTTGGATCTCCCTAATTTTTTCTAACATTGCATTTTTTTTAATTCCCATTGAATAGCAAAGCCTTTATATAATTTTTGTTCAGTTTCCTAAAGCTGTGTCGCTGAAGCTATTTCTCCAGGGAGCCTTTTTATTGACTGTGTTCCTCATGGCACTGTCCACACCAGACATGTCAGTACTGCTGGTGTCAAAACAGCCAAGTGGAAGACACAGGAAGGAAACTCATTTATTAAGCACTGCAACTAGAAACCAGGGAGGTAGCTGTAACCATGTCTAGTTAGCTTCTCTTTTCAACTATGTTTCCTAGTTACTTACTATTTAGGGCAACTCAGAGAGATAGACTAAATTTAACATCTGTTGCAACAAAGTGGGAATCTGTGTCCACAGTGTTGGGAAGTGTCCTTATATAGTAAATGCAAGATCAAATACCTATAGGAAAATCTATATTTGCCCTGGAATATTTCAATCCTTTTTGAACTACTAGTTACTTTGTGTCAAAACTCATAGCTATGACTTTTTAGCAGAGTGGTTATGGTAGGAATATGATAAAAGTAAGCATGGGTTTCCTACTGTTCCTAATGCTGCCTGCTTTTTTAACTGTTCTGTAAAAAAAAAAAATAAAATAGAAAGCTACTTAGGATCAGATTTTATTAGCATTTTCTTAATATTGCCAAAAATTAATCAGATTTTTTCTCCTTGGTTACAAAAAAGCTTAAGGTCTTTGCAAACATAGAGCCAGTGGCAATAATGGGAATATTTAAGTTTCACCTTGTTATACACAGAAAAAGTTAAATTATACAACATTTTATATATCTAAAAAGGTATCTGAAAATATATTTACGAACTTTATAGATTTTTTATTTTTCTTTATACCTTTCAATTTATGCGTTTCTATGCAACTGTTGTGCATTAAAAAAGAGAATAAACCAAATTTTTTTTAGGAAAACATTCCATTAGTTTTTACATTCTTGCTCATACCTGGAAAATTATTTTTTTAATCATGTTAGGATACTATGAAGTGGAACTTTTATGATGAATGTCAAGTGGGAAAGTTGCTAATCTACTTATGTCTATCATCTGTTTCACTTTCTCAGAACAGTCTGGATGGAAGCAATCCTGAGACCAGCACTGAATATTCCGATTAGAAAATGCTTTCCTCCTTTGAAATAGATGTTTCTGTTTCACATGAACCTTTATTTTTCACAAATGTCTTGACATCCATCTTGCAGTGGGAGAGCATTATCCAGTGACAATGTTCAATTCCTTTTGACATTATCTCCTAAGTAAAATAATAACTAGAAGGATAAACAGTAGCAAATTGCAGAAGTGCTCTCCTGTATCATGTAAATGAACAAATACAAGAGTTGGAATTCATTTTCTCTGTTAACTTTTGTTGTGAAAATATTATACAAAATAATTTTTTAAAAAATCATAAATAAGATAATAGCTTTGGGAAAAATATGCAAAACATCTCTAAGTGAATAAAAAGATAAAAAAACCCTATTTAACTAGAATTTTTTTTTTTAGCTTACTATAAAGTTTTGTGAATTTTTTAAATTACATGTTTTTAGAATTATAATATTTCCTTTATAGGAAATATTTAGTATTATACAATGGCATTAAGGTGATTTTCTCCAAGTCACCAGTCAAATTCTTTGTATTTGTTTGCTTTTTCGTTTTATCAGTATCACTAATAATTTCTCTTAGTTAGCTTACGGAATAAACTTCTTCATTGTTTTAGAAGTGCACAAAAAGACCAGTTTTATTTCCTGTTAATATTTGCTATTTCTTCTATACACCCATGAAAAAAAAGAACGCAGTAAGCATGAACATGTCAAAAGCTAATGTTTTATCATTATACACTTAGAGGGTAGTATTCTATCCTCTCTCAGTGATGAATAAAATCCTATTGAAAAACAGCAACAATAACAAAAACTCAACCAAGCAAGCAAAAAAAAAAGCAAACTCAGAAAAAAACAGCGCAACTTTCATGTGCTNGCAACTTTCATGTGCTCCAAGGCTGAATGAAGTGGATATACCACCGGACCTGCATAAAACCAGCTGATACCATTGGGTACTAGAGGTAAAACCTTAAAAGGACTGTTAAGAAAGCTACTCCCTGCCATATAGCTGTCAACAATAATGAGAATTATTGCTAATTTATCAAGGGGCCTGGGCTCCCTCTTCCTCATATCAACTCAGTAAAATTCAACAAAATATTTAAAGTCTCTGGAGATTTGCTCAGGTGGCTCTTGGTGTTCCAGTCAAACAACTCCAGTTACTTTAAGATTTTGTAGCCTTGGACAGGTTGTCTGTCTCGTATACCAAACAAATATAAATTCTGGTATGGTTGTGCTTTTGCTAGCGTTTCTTGACTTCTCATAGCAAAAACAATTCTGTAGTTTCTAGTTAACAAAGGATTTTACATTGTTTCTTGAATGTCTGGCTTATTTGTTCTTTGTGGTACTCTTCATGACACTAGGTCTTTCTCTTGCTTCATGTTGCAGCAAAAAGTCAGAGTTCAAATGGAATAAGAGACTTGGATAGAAAAGCATATGAAAGTGATAGAAAATGATTCTATGTAGAAGGCATTTTTGACTCATTTGAAGTTAATGAGTACCAAGACAGTGCATGCAGGGAAAACTTCTGAAGAGTTTTTTCCCTGAGTTGC
Source organism: Ibidorhyncha struthersii (assembly GCA_013398815.1). NCBI lineage: Eukaryota > Metazoa > Chordata > Aves > Charadriiformes > Charadriidae > Ibidorhyncha > Ibidorhyncha struthersii. Next base: position 5,973 of record VZSZ01006914.1, on the reverse strand, counting down.
TTTCCCTACTCATTTTTAGTCTTCCTTCAAAGCTGACAGGTGGATTGAACTTTCAAACTTTTATTTGCCTTTCCATTAGCTAATGCAATTTTCAGAATCTCTAGCCAGATTAATCTCATGTTTATGGAAAATTCTTACTTTTTAGTCAGAAATGGATGTCTAAAATAGTCTACATCAGAACCATAGTAGTTATTTTCTCCATCTCACATTAACTAACAATGAGGATGAGACTGACAAATTCTATTTTCCAACATACAGAAGAGCACTGTGAAAATTGGTATGCTTAAGTATGTATTACATTACAGCCTGCAATAGTATAATATGTACAAATATAGAATAATTTATTTTCATGTTAATATTCAACAAATAAATTTACACTTTCTTACTGTATACGGCTTTGTACGTACATCTCCTTTATTCACTTATTCTCTGCTTTAAATTTAAACAACTTTAAATGAGATAAAATTTTACAATAGTGATTGTGAAATTGAAAAGGCTGAAAAGTGCCTTGATTTATGCTTCATTTGTTACCTATGTTTGATTCAAATATACCTCTTCAACAGCAAAACCCTCAGTGATTTTACCACAAAGCTCTATGGACAACACTTATACCTTTATATCTAAAGTGTGCAAACACACTGAAAATTGAATGGTTTAAACTAGCATGAAATTTTACTTCTTAGAATTTTACTCCTACTATAAAAATGTATAATGTTATAGGTAGTAGCTGGTTTTTTTCAACCGGTGGAATAATAGCTCTTTGTTACAATCTGAAAATTAAAATAGAGTCTCAAATATTGGGTAATCTGAAAGTGTGTTTCAGATTTTTTAGACTGTAGAATAATGCGGTGAGAGGAAAAAAGTATACTAAGTCAGAAGTCATAAGGGAAAATATATGTAACTGAGTCTAAGACTAAATGCAAATAACTTGTTATGTTTGTACTGAAGAAACAGTGAAGAACATACTAATATTACTAATGAGTTAGACATCTTTTTCTTTCTTGTAACTTATTGGCTCTCTAGGCTAATGATTCTATATGCTTCTTATAATATTGTTAATGAATATTGCTTCAAGTGCTTCGTTATCACATCTATGCTTTTGGTACGTTATCATGAATAAGTAGCCACCTCTGTAAAATTTTAGTATTACATAGAGAAGGAAAGGTAACTTGCTTAAGTGGAAACCTCTTTTAGTTAATATTTGTATCTCTGCAAGCTTGTGTTTTGTTAAGAGGAAACTATTTACAAGTTGTAAAGCAGAATTTTGAAAACGCCGTCATAGTATCTCTGACCTTCTTAGTTATGCTCCTGAAATGCATATATTATTACACTGACATTCACAAAAGAACTAGATGGTTTCTCAGCAAAAAAGCTATGCGTTTTTTTTCTTTCTATAACTAATCAGCGTTCCAGCTAAGGAGTTGTTGCTGTCTGTGTAGCAGGAGATATAAGAACATATTCACAAGGACTTGTGCATGAAATCACATTCAGAATTTCTGATTAAACCAGCACCTTTTAAGGTTGGAATATTAATCATTAGTGTCATTATGCTTTTTTGTTGCTTAATTTCATTCTAGTACAGAAGACTCCTGTCAAAAAAACAAATCAACCCAGAGAAACCCACAATTAAACTTGACTGTGTCCAGGTTCATGATTGTACTTCTGTTAACTTTACACGCTGTGTGGGCTGGACATATGCAATGCATATCAGAATGTTAAAAACCAAATCTCCTTCAGCTTGGGTTATGCCTGTAATTGTTATGAATTTTCAGGAAAATATGAGTTAATTTTTAATTAACCCTACTAGAAACAGCTAAGATTTCAAATGTTGAATTATGCCATCTAGTTTCTAAGTCAACAGATGTTGACCTTGTAGTGGCAAAATTTCCCTCAGTGATATATAACCTAATCAGCATTACACCTTTCACTTGCATGAGAAGAGCACTATCTAATTAAAGAATATGCTTTTTGAAAATGAAGGTTAGGGGTTAAGATTTCATTAGCTTAAGTACGCCTTTGGGCTATTCCTATTAGATAGGCTTTTCATGAATTCTCTTAAAAAGATACTGAGAGGACACTCCTAAAACTAAAAAAAAATATGATTCAATGATATTCATGAATTCCTATTCAATTTCTGTAAAAATGGTCCTTGTTTATTCAAAGGTTCAGAGTACGTCTCCCTTTGAATGTCAGTATTCAGCTTTACAGAACTACTGTATGAAAAGGGATACTAGTTTTGCGATATACACATTCGTAAGAAGACATGAATTTCAGGCTTGATTTTGTGCAGGCAGAGAACAGGCATACAGGACTAATGTGGTTGCATCTTTGCTCCAACACCTGATACCCTGCACCTGTATTTCCCAGAATCTCTGTGATGGTATGCCTTCCTCTGATACTCACTGCCACTGGAATCACTTTTTCTCCAAAGGAGTTCCAGATATCATTACAGCTACCACTTTATTTTTGTCTTTTTGCTTTCTGTAAGGAGGAAGACTGCTGCAAGGAAAGACTGACAATACCTCTACCCACAACCAGCCAGAACTCTTCTATGATAAACTCCCAAATCTTCGTGACGTCAAGAAGAAAGTAGAACATGTGCTTAAAAACCTACCACGTGAATTAGGAAAATAGGGAGGAGTTAAAGAGTCAGTGTGATTAGTTCAGCAAATAAGTATCTGCATTTTACAGAGCGGAAAACTGAGATGTTTGGCTACTAGCTTCCAGCTAGTAGGTGGAGGTGGAAACAGGAATTTGATTCCATATGAAACACACTTCCTAATTTTAAACTGCCAGGCGACATTTTCTTTTCCTTGCTAACAAATGGATTTAAGGTTTAGTGAAGCCATTTCAAAGAAAGATTCTAATATCAATTGAATATAGTAATTAAAAAATCCTTAAAATAACAAGCAAAACCACAGGACATTGGGAAAAAAAAAGTAAAGTCTATATTAAAAATGCCTTATAACAATAGAAAAAAAAAAGATGGCCACTATGTTCCTCTACTGATAAATGCTTTCAATCTCTGCAGACAATGTGCTTTCTTTGAAACGGAACAGCTTTAAAAATAAAACATATTTCAGCTCTTTTAATGGCCAGTTTTCTACATGTAGTACTCAGAAAACTAAAGAAATAAATCAAACAACATTTTCTAACTTCATCTCAATTCCTTTTGTTTCAAAGCAACTGGGTAAGTTGTGGGATAAGCATAGTATTGTGGAAATGGAAAAAAAAAAAGAGAAAAAAAAGGATGACATGTTTTCCTTTCTTTTCAACAAAATTAAGATATTTTGAGATTCATAATACCAATTAAAAGCTGATTTAAACCAGAGAACGATCCAGTGCAAAACCTGAGGTTAAACTTCTTCCATTCCATTCCATTTTGCAGAGAACAAAAGAGGGGTTTTTTCATTTTTTTTTGGTAAGGTTCCTCTGAATCATTTATGCCTCTTTAGGCAAGAACTTTCCTTTAGTCTAGCTACTATCACAGCGTATGTTTCTCGAATGTCAGAATAATGATTCAATCTCTTTACAAATGGGTTGTGCCTCAAGTGGTTGAGTTATTACTATGACTAAAAGAATATGACTACTTTCCTCATAAATTCATAGCAAACTCTATCTTGCAGTCATTAAACAGCTATGATCAGTTTACCACTGAACTTTAGTTTATGTTTGAATAGAACAGGAGGTCATCTTAACTGAGATGAATATACATCTGAAACAGATTCGTACAAGCCTCTTTGCACAATTTGTGACATTATTCTTGTTTGTTTGAGAACTCTGAGACGAGACGGCTCCCAGCAAGTGGTTAGAAATACATTCCATGTCAGAAGTGTAACATATCTATAGAACAGTGACATTTATGAACACAAAAGAAACATGGTCTGCTTTGGTTTGAAACTGGGGTATCATTTTAAATTAATACTCTGATGCTTTCCCCTACACAGCTAACATTGACTACCCTGAGGACAATTTTCAAAACTAGTTCATATATATCTGGAGGCTTGTATGCTTTGTTGGATAATAAGAAACTGAACTTTTAACACTTAGTATTTAAATGATCTGCCAGCTCAGAACTTCTGAGGTGAATAAACAGGTTGATGCGGTATAATGTACTGCTCTGCAGGATATTTCAGGTAACTCTGAATAAATCAGCTGCGTGTATGCATGTATGTATTTAATGTTTGTACATTAATCATACTATGTTTATAAAATAGTTTGAGAAATGATTGCATAAAATTGGCATTGCAAGGTTCGAGGCAGGTTTTACTGGCAACATTCTAGATCAAGTTTGCCCAGAAGTGCAAACATGAATTTTTAATGGAACTGTTACCACTATCACAACTCTGCAGGTAGAATTCAGCCTCAAAGTTATAATGTTCATTGCATTCACCTGAGTTGCATAAATGTGAATGAAAACAGAATCAGGTATGGAACTCATCGAGGACAATATTCTATTTTGGTTATAGAAACATACCTGCAGAGGAGGTACAGGTCCTACAGTGACGAGAAGCATTGCGGGGAAGCAGGGTGAGAGGTGGAAACCAACCCACAAAAACACCAACTATGAATATTGGTAGCAAACAGCCAAGCATGCATGATGAAGACAGGTCTCTTTAGGGAACAACCAGAACTGAATTTAGGAATAAAAAAACTCTTATGAATTCCACTTGTTGACTCCTATCAGAGAAGGAAAAAGCTATCTGCATACAGATCTGACACAGACACAAAGAAGTACCTGCTATATACCTCTAAGAATGTGGATGTATTCCAGGGTCAGTCATGACATTTTTATGTGGAAGGAAATGTATCCTATGAGGCTATTCTGCGTCAATATTGTCAGAAAACTATCAACTAACATGCTTTGGTGAATTCTGTATTTGAAGGATGTAGCTATCTCCGATAATATTTGTCTAACATTCATTGTCCTTGAAACTACCTTGACAAAGAGGAATCACACTTGGCTTCACCTAACACATCAAAATGTCTTGAACAAGTTTTCAGAAAATTCTGCACTCGAGAATGCTGAGATGTTCTCACAGTTCTCATGAGTCTTCTAGGATAAGAAAAGTAGTTACTGACATAACTAGTTGTTGTCACTTAATCAATAATACTCAATGGTAAAAACAAAACAAAATGCCCTCTGACCTAAAAAAACCCCAAACACTCAAAACCCACCCAAACCCAAAAGAGAAAAAAAAACATTTCCTTCTCCAGATTTTGAATATCTTTTCATTTCATATCTTTTCAGAGATCAACTAAAATCAATACCAGGAATATGAGATCCAAAATAAGATTTTATTATTTTATATAATAATTTTAACTGAAAGATGTTGTATGATTTAACAATTATTTCTAGAAAGTAAATGAATAAATGGCCTAATTAATGTTACATACTCTCATTAACAATATCATAGTACAGTGCTAGGATGAAGACACCACCATTTTCCATAGGTCTTCATTAAGATTAAATTCATTTAATACCATTAAAGTTATAGGACTGGAGTTGGCTGGCTCAAGGTTTTTTAAGATTGGCGGCATATAGAAGATTCATTGAATTATTCTTCTTGATAACATTTTACAGATAAGAGTTCAGTTCTGCAATGGATTAGTTCATTTTTATGCTACTGTATTTATATATCTTCAACAAAATTAGGGTGGATGAGACATAAAAAAGAACTATATTGCCTGCATGGACTGTCAGTTGGACTAGATGATCTCCAGAGGTCCCTTCCAACCCTGATGATTGTGTGATTCTGTGATTCTGTGATGATCCTAATACTGATCTAGAATAATGTACTGTACTCTTCCAGCTAACTAGGTCCACTTAGACTGAGACAGAAATGTATCAAGTAGCAAAAGACTATACAGTAGAACATTTGTCAGCAATGTATTCACTTGACCGGTAAGGAATGTCATTGAATATTTGGTTAATATTCAATTAACCAAATTAAGGTTAGGGAGGGGAGGGAA
>VZSZ01006913.1:711460-752476 GCA_013398815.1 Ibidorhyncha struthersii | reverse complement strand
GTACTGTGTTCGGTTCTGGGCCCCTCGCTACAAGAAAGACATTTNTCTCACTCTCTACAAGTACCTGAAAGGAGGTTGTAGAGAGATGGGGACTGACCTCTTCTCCCTAGTGACAAGCGACAGGACGAGAGGAAATGGGTTCAAGTTAAGCCAGGGGAGGTTTAGGTTGGATATTAGGACAAATTTTTCACTGAAAGGGTTATCCAGCATTGGAATAGGCTGCCCAGGGAAGTGGTGGATTCTCCATCCCTGGAGGATTTTAAAAAAAGGGTAGACGTGGTACTTGGGGATATGGTTTAGAAGTGGTTTTGTCAGGTTAGGTTAATGGTTGGACTCAATGATCATAAAGGTCCCTTCCAACCTTAACGATTCTATGATTCTATGAAAGTAAATTAATCTGCTGCCATATTGTATCATGTCTGAACAGATGTCCCAGCCTTGACTGAAGAAAACTCATTGTGGTCTGCTCTACAAGAGGGCACTGGACCCTGGCCCTTGCTCCCCAATCTCCAATTCTGAGCCCCCAGTCCTCCTTTTCCAGCGCATGTCCCTGATGGACATATCCATGTTGAAGATCCCTCCCAGGACCTGTGAGTGCCGGTCTAGCTCCACACTCAGCTCTGATGACAGCAGTGCTCCTGATGAAGGTGGAACTGCATAAAGTGCTTCCTTTATGTTCACAGCTCTCCTCAGCCTAAATCTCTTCATGCCTGCCTAGAATCCTAAAAAACTCAGATTTGTGAATCCAAGTTTCATGGTGTCATTCAACCTATGCTTACTGTTAGAAGCCTAAGCCCATGAGACAGGCAGGATTTGAGACACGGTTGCAAAATTCCTTACCTTTTCCAGACAGGCTGTTTTATGCAGCCTGCAAGATCACACACTGGCATTGCACCTCTCCCATTCACTTGCTGTTTTGGGTGCTTTGGAATCCCAGATTTGAAGTGGAGCAAACCTCAGCATCAGCAGGCCTAAGTTTCTTCTTAGACTTGCGTCTAGGTGACGTAGGTGGTCTGAACATTCGATCCACAATTTATGAGAGAATTCACTAAATGCAAGAAGTGTTAATCAAGGGCGGGGGGAAAGCTCTAATAAGCATTTCTGCATTGCTAATTTGCACAGATGGTTGAACTAGAGGGTATACGCAGAAAGAAAAGATAGATCCTGAATATGCTTTGGAAACAATTTTTCACACAAAAAGAAATAAATTTGTGAAGCAGCCAAATAGGAAAGAGTGCTGAGTCAGCAGTGGAGATGCCAGGTTCAGGGAGTAAACAATTGGGTGCCATCATGATGGAAACACATTACTAAGAAAGACAATGCAAGAGTTTTAAAGAAGCAAGGAAAAAAAAAACAGTCTTGAAACTTCCATCTCTGCCTTCTAATGTGCTCCTCACTCAGTGTGACCTTGGATCCAGTTTCTAATGCCCTATTCAAATAAATGCTAGTGATGAGCACACCATACTCTCATGAGCAGGACAGAGAGAACATAAATTGCCTGTTGACCTAAAACACGTATGGTCGCTGAAAAAATATATACTGTTTGGAGGGTTACAAATCTGCCTGTTGAAATAAGTGACAACCAGGTAAGGCAAGGGTCCTAACTCTTTAAATTATATTATAAATAGATCGGTCTTGATTTTTTCCTTTCCCATGAGATTGGTGAAAGGAGTTTGATAAGGTACACATATGTAAAACCATTGCAAAAAGATTGTCAAGAGTAAACACATATTTAAGAATAGTAATTAGAAATGTAAGAGTGAAAAGGACTTCCTGTTCTCAGATGCCAGTCCTGTGCTAGCCCAAACAGCCATGCCTTAGGTGCTGCTAAAATCTAGCCCATTTAAGTCTCGAAACTAGTTCGGAATTTTTTTCTCCTTTATGCCTCCCTGAAAGCATTAGACCGTACAAATCAGTTATACAGAAACATTTTCCCTTCTAATTAAAAGGCATTTTAGGCTGTCTCAGGTGGTTATTGATTAAAAAGTTATTGACTCTGTGGAGGAAGGCATGGACCAATTTCTGCAAAGGCCTCACAAACAGGATAGGTGGACGTTGCAATAAGGATGCAGAGTTCTCAAACTGCAATCACAAAGCAGCTGCAGCTCAAGTTTGCTGTATTAGCAAGAGATTACTACCAATTCATATAACTTCAAGGTTAATATCTGGCTTACTTCAACTTACTACAGCACCGGTTTTACATGGGCATATGTACAAACACACAAACTCTTCTAACTGCACTGTAAATAATATGATTCATGTGTTGAGCTTTTTAATCATACGAACTAGTGATAATTACCAGCATTCTAAAGCGTATGCATCATAATTGTATTGTGATTGTAGTGAGGAAGATCTTGGCTTTTGCAAAGGCAGTAGCAAAACTCCCGTTGCCCTCACTAAGTCACAGTTTCCCTTACTATGAAACATTATTAGCAACATCCTGTTAATTGTTTATTATTGATTGAGTAGGACTGTTTTGTTTAGCAGGACACACAATAAGGTGGTTACACACTTTGGTAGGTCAGACTTCTTCAGTGCTTTTGGTGTGTCCCTGGAGCACAGACCTGGAAAGCATAGGTCAGATACCACACTGTGTGAACTAGCTCTTAGCCTGGGAATGGCAGAGACACTTTACACTTCTTTAGTGTGACACTTGAAACGTACTTTAAAGGGGTACTGAAACAGAGAATGGGAATTTATTGAGTAGGTGAGAAACAAAGAGAATTACAAATGTGCTGAATGAAAAAGGAGGTTGTGGTGGAGGTAGAAGCCAGGCAATTTCTGTGATTGGCTACTTCTATTTTTCCCTTCCTTAGCTCCCTGAGAACCTGGACCATATCTCAGTATAGACCTTTTCTTGTCTCCTTCAAAGTGACATAAAATGGTTGATGGTCATGGAAAATTGTTGCAGTTATATGTGCAATGTCCTTTTAACTTCAGGTGATACTATTAGCAGATAGAAGAAGGAATGAAAGGCCACAAATCGTGACCAGGCATCCCATGAGCAATTCTAGTATCCCCATAGCAATGAACAATTTCAGCAATTGAAGTGTTTGCAGAAACATTCTTTTTTAAGTAGATATTAGAGAATGTCCATGGAAAATGAGTCAGAAGAGTCATTATCTTGACCGCAGAACTAACTTACAAAATTAGTTTCAGCTTTCTGAGAGCAGAAGAAAGCCACGCGACCTAGTCATCCTACAAAAATTACTGGAGAAACTGGATTTTAAATACTGATATCACACACTGAACTGCGAGTGAGCAATCTATAAAACAAAATAGGTCTGGGAATGCTTGTAGGCACTGTAATTCAACCCACACTCTTCATTCTCTCCATCTCTTTTATTCCTTTATTGCATTATATTAAACTGAATGGACAATTTAAGCAATTGAAAGGAAAAATACTTTTCCTGGGCTAAGAAATTACATCGGTTTCATTAGTCTTCTTAAGGTTTATATCAAAATTCAGCATTTTCATATTGGTATAATACAGAAAGGGTTACATAGATTAGAAAAGCTAACATAAAATCTCCAAAAGATTAAAATATTTACTACTTGACAAAGGCATACATAATTAAACTGGCACTTGCTTACTACAAATGCATGTTTGAAAGTTTAGATTTGTAAAGGTTTTAAAGGATTACTTTTATTAAAATGTCAGGTTGCTAGAAATAGACCTCATGGTAGACAAACAGTAAACCCCACACAAGGTCACATACTTCCTACCTGTAGAATAAAGAAAAGCATGCCGGACTTCTTTGCCAAAAATCCTCTTTTGTGCCTTTGTTCTAAATAAACCCAAGGCAGCTCATTTCCAGGGCCTTTCTGCTTCCTGCGCTGCCCCTGGCTTAAGATTCCATTTCTAGAAGCAACAGATAATTGGGGATCTTTTGAAATCAAATACTTGAGTTTTCTATTTTTAGCCACATTAATAATGATGAACTGAAATTCTTTCCAGAATTTCACCTCTTCAGCTTAGGAACGGGTAGTCAAAATTTGTAATAGCTCCTCGGTTTGTGTTTTATGTTAATGGCTGAAGTGCCTGAACAGCCTTGGGAAAGGAACAGCTTGCTAGTCTAATTGAAGCTGGCAATATTTCCACATCTTATTTCAGCTGGTAGGTAGTGTAGCAACCAAGGTCATGTAAGAAAGTTTCAGCATATGGTAACAGCTGTGTCTGTGATTGCAGTATTTTCTGCAGATGGTTTATTCATCATTAGATAACAGTCAGGATTATTAAGGGACTAATTGGGCTTTCAAACAGATCATCTTAGAAGGTGGAGGAATTACAAGAGGAAAGTTTAGGGTAGCTTAGACAATCCCTATATTCATCTCCTTGCCAACTCTCAAGTTTTTCTTTAACTTAAGAAAAGATTTCCTTTCTTTATTTGCCTTCTGCCAATCCATTTTATCTCCTGCTAGAGACGCAGTCTCTCTCTTTCAGATCTTCTAAATACTAGTATCATTTTTCTGCCATGTATACTGCTACCAACAAAAATCTATGTTTTGATTATACCATTTAAATGTCGTGTATGGTGTACAGTTCATGACAACAAAGTGAGCTTATCCTTTCTCAGGACAGCCTTGCACATGTTCGTACAAGGTCAAGGAGACCATATATAGCAAGTTATTGAGTCAGAGTACATAGAGAACTGAGCATCTTTCTTTACTTTTAATCATCAACAGGACACTTTCTGCTGCTCCAAATCACAGCACTAATTATGCTTCTGTCCCAAGGATCTAGAAAAAAGCCAAAAAGTTATGAGACCAATGCGGATTGTGAGGATCCCAGAGTTATTACTACTGTTTCCTCCAGTGCTGTAATATGCTTTACTCTGGGGGTGTGTTATGATGGTATGAGAGGTCAGGCACAGAGGTGAAACACAATTGCTCTTCTGATCATGTAACCAGAAGTCCTCACTGGAAGATGGCAAACCAAACTAGCTAGTTTAAACTGCTTTTCTGTATTTTGTCAAGTCAGGGCCATATGACTCCTGCATTAATTTCAGAAGGAATATTTGGAGACTGAAGTACTACACAGGAATGTAGGTGACAGAATCCATCTCTTAGAGGATGTGTCTTGGAAGCTAATGTTATTTTTTTTCTATATTCTCTTAGGAACTTGGAGCATTTTGCCTAATAACAGAAACAACAATAGTAGGATCAGGCTGTTAGGGGTTTCTGTAAAGATTTAGACTACTCAGTAACACCTTACCATCAATCCATCAATATTTAAATATACAATCTTGAAGTCTTTGAGCCCATGATAGTTCCTGGACGTGGGGTATTAGCTACAAAAAGTCATGCACAACTCTTCAGCAATTAAAAACAACCAAAAAAACCCACCCATTTAGTCTTGCTGGATTTCTACATTACAAACTGCTCTTTTACTTCCTTTCTCTGGAAATATGTATTCTTTTGTTTCAGCTCAGCCACAAAAAAGGCTAGACTAAAAGAATACTGATGTCTTACATAATATAAATTTTTTCATTATCTGATCTTTATTCTTTCTAGGCTGGTTTTGCAAGTTATTTAAGGACACCTTAAAGTTACAGTACTCTGGGGCATTAATACAATGGCCACAGCTTCAGTGTTATGCTGGAGATATCTGTGTAATCTTAGCAAATAATACAGGATATGGCTGCTGCACCACTTTTGAATATATTGTTATCAGCATATTATGTGTCATCAAATCATATACATAAGGTTTTGCTCTGGTGATATTACTGAATGATGATTATGCTATGGTGAGTTTAAAGACATGGGCTGAGATTCACTGTGGAAAGACAAGGTGATATTCTACCCTCCAATCCCCTTTTAATGACAGTAAAACATTGCCAGACTTTAATCTTCTTGAGTATCTCTCCTCAGATATGGAAAAGAGTGGGAGACATGCTCATGCATGGAATAAAATTGTATTAGGAATAACTGCCTGAGATGAGAGACAGAAGTAGAATTAATTAATAGTAGCTGGCAGCTGAAAAGCATCAGATCTGTACCTGGAGAGCAAGTGAAGAACAAAAAGGGACAGGGACCTATATATAATCAAACTATATGTTTAGGCTGGAACGTAACCCTTGGAGAAACTCATTGGAGTACATCGGTATAGTCTGACCAATTTGGACTCCCATCAGAGATGAGGAGAGCAATTAGCTTAGGGAGTTCTTAACCTAAACTACAGTTGTAACAAGTCAGGTCTGCAGCAGAGCAGATCTGAACATGAAGACATCACTACACAAGGCCACGACTGACAGGCTGTATTTCCTCTCTTTAATAAACAAGTGAAGAAAAATGCACTAAAAGGACTAATTGAAATGGCAGGTGAGTGTCTACAAGAGAGCTTTGAACAGTTCTGCACACCACCTGAAAGGACACCCTGCTACAGGCTGGGCAAGAGATTGCGTTTCTCAGTATCGCATTGTTCAGATGTGGCACGGTTGAATTCAGTGTCAAAGACAAGTCCAATTTGTTATTCATACAAGAATGGTGAAAGAAAAGAGGACTGGAGCAGTTTACTTAGGAGATGGCCATGCATGTCAGAAGGACTTTCTGGAAACCTCATCTTTTTCTACTAAAAAACACACACTGCCTTGCCAAATGTTCTTCTTTCAAGCCTAACTCTATAGATTTTATGAATTAACATCACTTGCCGTTTGAAATATTCCTTTAGGAAAAATAGATGAGGATATGAAAGGAAATTATTAGAACAAGGGCTAAAATTAGGAACTGAGGGTTGTACTCCACAGTTACCTAAAGCGGATTATTGAAACCCTGTTTCTTAATTTACTGATCTTCTACAATGAGGATAATCTTTATCCACAGGGTTTTGTGAATGGAATTTGTAAAGTGCTTTGAGGGTTTCTCCATGAAAGTCCTATAATCATGAATTGCAAAGCTTTATTAAAAGGTATTAGTGTGCCTAAGAAGCAGGTAAAACAAACATAAAAGCTGCTAAGTTATGATTTAAAATGTTTATGCTCACTCATTAATGTAGTAAAGCAGTAATTATAATGAGCTAATGTACATGGACGGTTATAAGACTTCCAGAAAGTCCTAACTAGCACTCAACAACATAAAACTTTCTGGTTTTTAATACATACATTAGAAAATATACTAAAATATAATGCCCTCTACAGTGTACACTGAATATCTTTTGTAATGTTTAATAGCTCATTTCCCTTTTTCTTCTAGTACAGTATCATCATACTTAGCATTGTCAAACTTTAATTATCTTGAAAGACAGAAAAATCAAAATGTCTTAAAGGAAACCCATTGTTTAAAGAATCCAGGTTATTTACTTCATAACATTTTAAACGTACAAAATAAGGTGCTACTAGTGTAATAGCTTTTATTATTTCACATTCCTATTTTACAATATAGGTCATTATAATTGAGGATTCTTTGTGTACTATGCATATCAGTTGTGTGTTCACTAGGTTGCTGAAAAGCCATATTGATCTGTGCTTTGCACAACTCCCTTCTTTGAATCTTAATATAAACATATACTGTGGCAAGTAAACAAGCTATAGTCTCCCTTTAACCAGATATCTAACCTTTGTGTGAAGAATTAAAGGTATACGAAATACATTTCAGCACTAGGAACGTTGTTTCAGAGATCATTTGCTTCGTTTACAAAAACGAAAATCGATTCCTGTGTGTTCAGCTGGCTTCATTTTCCAACTTCTGAATAGTTATGACTTTTTGTGTCAGTTTAAAGCTTTGTCCACTGCCAACCACCCCATGAAAGTACTTACACCAAGCATGACTCTGCCACTAAATCTTCTGAGATACCCCTGTCTTCCCAGAAGTCACCATATGCCTACCCTGCCATGTGCATGTAAGCTAACGTCTGACTTGGTGTTGCCATCCAGAGGAACCTCAACAGGCTGGAGAAATGGGCTGACAGGAACCTTATGAAGTTCAACAAGGGGAAGGGCGAAGTCTTGCACCTGGGGAACAACCCCATGCACCAATATATGCTGGGGGCCACCCAGCTGGGAAGCAGCTTTGCAGAAAAGGACCTGGGGATCCTGGTGGGCATGAAGTTCAATGTGAACCACCAATGGGCCCTTGCTGCAAAGCAAGCTGACGATATTCTGAGCTGCATTAGGCAACTCATTGCCAGCAGGTTGAGAGCAGTGATCCTTCCCCTCTACTCAGCACTGGTGTGGCCCCACTTGGAGCACTGTGTCCAGTTCTGGGCTCCTCAGTACAAGAGAGTCATGGAAATATTGGAGAGAGTCCAGCAAAGGGCCACAAAAATGATTAAAGGTTTAGAGCATCTCTGTTATGAGGAAGGGCAGAGAGAGCTGGGACTGTTTAGCCTAGAGAAGAGAAGGCTCAGGGGGGATCTTATCAATGTATACCTGAATGGATGGTGCAAAGACGACAGCGCTGGGCTCTTTTCAGCGGTGCCCAGTGATAGGATAAGAAACAACGGGCACAGGCTGAAACACAGGAGTTTCCTCCTGAGCATCAGGAAACACTTTTCTACTGTGAGGATGACTGAGCACTGGTACAGGTTGCCCAGGGAAGTTATGGAGTCTCCCACCTTGAAGATACTAAAAATCTGCCTTGACGTGGTCCTGGGCAACTGGCTTTATGTGGCCTTTCCTGAGTGGGGGAATTGGACCAGATGACATCCAGAAGTTCCTTCCAACCTCAGTCATTCTGTAATCTGTGCTTTTAACACAGATTTTCAGGCACAGACAAAAATTTGGCTGAAAGTTTTTGAAGAGCTCTAGAGATGGTGTGTGAAGCTCTAAATGTTTGTTATTGTGGAATATAAGCAATAGTGCAGCTAAGAACTCTTCCAAATCAATACACACTCAAGCTAAGGACTGAAACTGCAGCTGGGAGAAGGAAGGAAAGAAGCTTCACGAACAATAAATTGCCCTCATGTTAATGAGGGAAACACAGGTTTATCAAAGCTCAGCTGAGTATTTTGGTGACCTCCTTCAATAGCCTCTTCTACCACTATTAAAACAGATTTTAAATGAACAAGGAATAGAAATCCCTCATAATACTGATTCAAAAATTAGAAACAAGGCTTAAGAACATGTTTCCACATCTAGTACACAGCCAGAGAATTTCATTATAGCAATCACAAAGCATTTGGAGAGAGATTGCCAGTGTTGCGCTGGTGGAGGGGGAGTGCAGGACTTAGGAAATGCTTGCTATTCCTGCTGTTAAAATTTGAAGAGATTGGCATATTTTCAGGCCATAGACCAGTTTGTGTCTTTGTTAGGTGTCCAAGTGCCTAAATTTGTACTGATATAAAAGCAGTAAGAGTGAGAGAAGACTCCAACCTTAAAAGGAGAGATGGACCAAAGACACAGTATTGAAATCATTATCAAAACTTCTCAGAGCAAGTCTCTTGAGCTTAGTTTTGGAAAAGAGGCAGGTAAAACAATTTTCTGTCAAAGCGAGCTGAAATTTCACTAAGGCAGATGATTCGGTGATAATAGTTGATGTTGCCTCAAAATATTGATGATTAAATATTTTGTTTACCCAAACTAGTCTATTTTTCACTCCTGCCCTGTCCCCCTTCAATCTGGTCTACAATATTTAGTTCTAATAAAGTGCTATATTTAATTTCCCTCTTGGCCAATACCCCCACAAAATCTGCAGCCCTATTTCCCTTTCTGTCATATTAATCAAGTGCTTTAGTACATTATCTTTGTTGAAGTGCAGTTTGGGCCTACTGTCCAGGCTTCTCCTTTTCTATGTTTATTTCAAGTGAGAGGATTTTTTCCTTTGGCAATATACTGATTTCCTTCTGAACCCTGTGGCACAACATGGGAGTCACGTGGCTCGTGCACGGCTGGAGTTCCATCCTGGGGAATCTGGGCCCTGGGTCCCAGGCCATTGAGCCAACAAAGTAATTTGCATAGCACGATTTGGTGTTTAAATAAATCTAAATGAGCAAGACTGTAAAGAAAATAAAAATGAAAATTTCCAAATTAAGTATTTTTTTCATCTCAGCTTTTCCAATAAAGTCTGAAACAATTTCCCATGGAGCAGGACTTCCTACTCTTGCTCAGTTCCAGTTTGAATACATGTGTCCCTGGAAAAATACATGAAAATAATACAGTTTTTGAGGTGCCTTTTTCCTGCTTCAATTCTACAGCATGCACAGCTAGCACAGGAATGTGTCAGTATCTGGGAACATGATGATACGGCTTCTTGGTCAGCTCACACTGACATATAAGATGGTCTATTTTTATTGAGCCACAGAACACCTCAGGTCTACAGCAATTCTCGGCTTTCTTTGCATTTCTGGTGTGTCCTGGTTTGAGGTAAAACAAGACCAATTTTGTTCAGTACCTTTGTTTCTTAGCTGGGCCTTTTCTGCCTACTGAAATTAACAGCATATTGTGCAGATGCTGTTCGCTCTCAGAGTGATAAGACCAATGTTTATAGGTGATGCCCAGGAATGGTATGCAGAGGGGCTCTTGCTTATACTTATTGCTATAACACCCAAGGGCAGATAACTTTGTTACTTGCCCCGTTGGAGGGTTGGAAGTGGAAAAGCGTAGAGGGGTCCCACCTATGGGGAGGAGCGGACAGGACAGGTGACCCAAAAATGACCAGTGGGGTATTCCATCCCATCTGCCTCATGCTCAGTATAAAAGCTGAGGGATCAAATGGTCAGCCCTCTTTCTTCAATGGCTGATGTCCGAAGAGGACTCTGTCTGTTCATCTGCCTTTGATCCTGATTCTGAATCCAGATCCAGATCCAGTTCCCATCCGTCACTGAATCCAGTCTGGGACTTTCCCAATCCCAGCCAGTGACATGATCGTCATCCTGGGAGCTTGATATGGTTTTGTAAATATTTCATTATATTCTTTTTATTTTATTATTAATATTTCATTAAAGNTTCATTAAAGTAGTTGAGTTTGTTCTAAACGCCTAAGTCTCTCTCCCCTACCTCCCTCTTTGAAGAGAGGTAGGGGGGAGCATCTGTTGGTTGCCCAGTGGCTGGTTCGGCTCAAAACCCGACATGATGCTACGTGTGGCTCAGTCTGCTGCCCCAAATAGGTCCACATAATAGACAGTCTCTGTTGTAGAGTAGGAGCTCTGAGCCCATCCACCTACCTTTGCTGCAGCTATTGCCTTTGAATGAAAAGTTTTTTGAGATAACAAGTTAGTAGCACAAGGGAAAGTAGCAGCAAGCTATACCCCAAGACAAAAAGGAAAAGTCTGTGCGCCAGGCTTGTGTTTCCTGTGGTTTCTCAACAGGAGGGGAAAATAATCTCCCACAGACCACCCCAAATCATCAAACCAGTATGAACTGTACTTGCTATGCCAAGAACCAGGCATCAAAGCTCAAGTGCTTACATATTCTATTAAGTGGTTTAATATTAGGGCAGTGAGACCAGGAAAAACTGCAACCTTTTGGTTCCCTGAGGTCTCCTAAAGAAGGCCATGAGGGACAAAACACTGTATTTTTTCTGTTCTTCTCTACAATATTAAACCACTTAATAGAATATGTAAGCTCTTGAGCTTTGATGCCTGGTTCTTGGCATGCCAGAGGCTTTGTTACATGTTTTTACAGTAATTGAAAGAAATATCCATCTGTAGCAATTTCATTTTTTAGCAAGCTGAACAGATTCTTGGGAGGTAGGAGCTGCAAACATATGAAAGAGAATAAAATAGTTTCTATCAAGCTGAATTCTTTTAGTTCTGCTTTTGAGGAAACAATCACAGAGGAGTGTTGTAGAAGAGTCCTGGAATCAGTGCTGGCATATTCGCAGTCTTGGTTCAAATAACGCTGCATGCAGCCAGCCCCGGGGATGCTTACAAACCTGCCACACCATGTTAGCAGATAAGGCTGGGGTTATGCCACCGGACTCAGGGTGTAAGACAGCAGCTCTTATTATCCAGCTCAGAATTATTTCCTGAGTCACGATTGTCTGTTAACCAAATCTGATCCACCTTGTAAAGATGTTCCCACTTTCTTACCCTTCACTCTGTTATGGTTTGTTTCCATGCTTTTGGGACAGTGATTTGTCTCCTGCTCTGTTTTCATACAGTGTGTCACAATGGTGGAGCAGTACAGGTAATGCGATGTTACAATTAAGCAGCAATATTCAGAGAACAGCTATTCAGGAATCAGTTAAAAATGGAAAAATAGGAAATGCTACAAGCAGAGGTGACCTGGTGTCTTGGAGGAATAGGGTAAAAGTAAAATGGAACCAAGAAAGAACCTACAGAAATTTGTAAAGCCAGAACCTTGTATACATTTGGCAAGGTGCTGAACAGGGAAAATTTCTTTGAATAGTGGAGAATCAAGTTTCCACAGTGAGGTTTGTTATGGCCTTTGAGAGCTCAGAAATTTTACAGCTTCAGCAGATGGACTTCACCCAGGTAATATGTTATTTTTTTGGAATGTAAGATGTGTGGTTAGCAGCACCCCCACCAACATCTTTCATTTCTGAAGCTGGCACTGTTGTGGGGATTGGCAACCAATTGCCTACGATGCATGCTCACAGCACTGTGACATCCTGACGCAGAAAATCTCACCACTTTGGAGTGCTCCACAGACACTAGCTCCAATCTAAAGGCATAAAACTCCAAAAAAGTAAGGTTCATGCACCATCTTACCTTTCTGCTGAAAAGCAGCAGGGATTTACTTGCTATTTTTTGCCCTGCACTATTCTCATCTGAAATGTGTTGCTGCAGAGAACTACAGGGAGATTTCTCTTTTTCTGCCAGATATTAGAGTGAGCTCGGTTGTGCATTGTGCTGGGCTCTCCAGGTAGCTGAGCACCTCAGGGCAAAGAGAGGTGCTGTAAGGCCACTCTGTTTGTGAAATACATGAGACTTTAATTCACGTTATGAACATCAAGCCTTTGACTTTACTGCTGCCTCCAGAGAGCAGAACCAGAGCATCTTTGATAGGCAGGGATGATCCCAGCAATGAAATGTCAATTCAGAGCATGTTGCTCTGAGCAGCTCCTCATGTTTTATTTTTTATTGCGATATTGAAATGCTGGCATATTCTGTGGAGCTGACATCCAGCCTGCAGTAGTCAGTGCTACCAGAGGAATCACGCCTTTGCTTATTCTTGCACTGCAGAGCAGGACCATGCCCACAACAACCAGAGTTTTGAGACAGGTTTATCTAGACTTTTTCCCTACAGTTTGCACCCCACGATGACAAAACAAACAAATAACAAAAAACCCCCACCACCTTTAATCTGAAAAAGTTAGCTTTTTAATGTCCTGCTTTTAGGCATACAGAAATCTAGTTACTCCACCACAGAATAAAGGCATTTATAAACCAAGCTGCCTTTGCTCACTGTCGCTTTTTGGGAACAACCTTGTTTCCAGGCTTAGTTTCCATCAACTCCAAATCTGCACAGCCCACTCTGCTCTCCAGTGACTATGTCTTTCCCTCGCCATGAAGGTCTGGCCTCTGTCTGCTCACTGCCTTCTCGGCTGTCTGTTTGCAGGGCAAGTTCCTGGCTACTTGCTGCATGTATCCCTGCCTGCTGCCTTGCCTTGGCCTCTTATCCCCAAGCCTCTGCCCCTGCTCTGCCCTCCAGGGAAGGCACAACCTCCCCACAACCACCTGAAGGTCCTGCCTGACCCAGTGCCTCTCCTCACAGGACACAACACAAACGGAAAACAAGCAAATTAATCACTTCGTGTCACAGGTGGCTTATAGCAAAGTGACAACACTGACTAAGAAAGATTTGAGAATAGCTGTAAGTGTTCTGGCAAAAAGAAAAAGAATGTAATCTTTGATAAAAATTATGGAGGTCAGTAAACTGCAGCTAAAAATGGAGATAGCTATGAGATAAACACCAGCTGTTTTTTAAATCCTTCTGAAGCAGTGTATGAGGTGAATTTCAGGTATTTAAGAGGACATGTGCAATGTTCTTGGAAGACGCACTGCCATAAAGGAATATTAGAGGAAGGAGAAATATATGGTTGTTGCCGACCAGGGCATTATTAATGTTTGCAAAGGATGCCCAGAGAGCAGGCACCAGAACACTGTGATGATCTGGCCTTAAAAAGCCTCTAGATACCAACTTTTTTCACGTAGCAAGATGTAAAAGGTCCAGTTTCTGTGTTTTGCATTAGTAGGGGGGAAGTGAATAGAGAAAGCTGACAGCTGCCAGATGGCACAAATAGCTCCACATTACCAAGTACATTTCTAGTCTAAGTTTATGACAGAAGATTTGCAGTTTTGCAAGAGCTCAGCCTTCAGAAGTTACACCTAGAATTTCTTACTGTACAAATCGGGGTGACTGAACAAGGTTTCCTGGCTTCCTCTGGAATATTCCTTATCTTTGTGGTTTCTTGCCATCAGCTTCAGTCCCTTGCTTCAGTGAATCCTGAATGCCACATTATTACTCTTCAGTCCCTTCTCAGAGCTCCTGCATTCCTTCTCGCAGCACCTCTTCAGAAAGTGTTGGTGTTGCTTAGGATTTAACTTGGCTGCTGTTTCTCCACCTATCCTTTACTGACTGGCATGAATTCCTGAAAACACCTAGGGCAGCCCCGGCAAGAAGGATGCTGGTCTGCAGATGCTGTGGAAGAGAATTGGGTAGGGCCACAGGAAAGGACACAGATTGTTGTTTTTTTTTTTTTATTTTGCTATCAGTTTAGGGGCTTTCCACCCTCATTCATATTCAAGAGAGAAACAAGAATATTTAAACTGGGACCTTGACAAACTTATATTCGGCTAGTTTTAAATAAAGGACAAGAGAGCAAAGACCAGCTATGAGTGAAGATCCACCAGCATAAAAGGGGAAGGTAGCTTATCTACATGTATCTTCCTTTGTGGGGCTCTCTGCATGTAATTCTACTCACCTGGACAGCTAGAGAACAAAATTTTATTGCTGTAAGCCAGGCTTTTTCTTGTGGAACAGGACAGAAGTAAATTGACCCTATATACTGATTGGTAGTGAGATGGAACCGGAAAACTTTTCTTCATATATAAAATTGATATGTATACTCTTTTGAAATAAAGTTTGTAGTCTGGAGACTTGCACAAGACCCCTTTTTGTTCTGGCTAAGTTTGTCCCTCTTGTTCACCAGGTATGTACCAATGGGAAAAAAGGCTCAGCTCTGAGTTGTTTTCAAAGTTTCAACAATGCAAACGGGAAAATCTGTTCTCTGTCATCAGTATTAGGCACCGAACTCATATGTATGTAGTAACTGCCAAAAGAGTTCTCACTCGAGCTTTGTTGTGATCCTGATGTTCGGTAAATGTCAGTGAAATCAGATAACTGCCCCTTCCCTAAATAATGTCTGTCCTCTCCCTCTGTCCAGGGGATGAACATATTGCCAGGGAGTTTTAAATAGAATGAGAGATAGGGAGTGCTGAAACAGCCACATGTACTTCAAATTCTTCTTATAAGAGCAGTTATCATTAGCATAGATTATTTTTGTTAATTGCATATGTACACTTTCTAAATACAACTCCCAGTATGCTATTGCCCCTTACTCAAAAAACACCAGGCACTTAAGCACAAAGTTATAGCAAAGAAAATTTTCAGGTCTTTAGGAGGCAAAATAAATCATTCTGTGGGAACACAGCCAACCTGAGACTTCTTGCAAATGAAAAAAGGACACAACAAATCACTTTCTTTGGATCAGTGACACCTGTTTGCAGGTAGACTCAGTGTAACTGCTATGTGTGCAGATACACACACAGATAATGCTATTATTTATAGAAGGATGCACAATCCATTAGAGACCATCTTGTAAAAGAGCAGAACTTAAAACCTCTAAAGATGCTTTTAGGAAGCATCCAGATGCTTGGATAGTCAGCCAAATCTCTGGCCCACAAGAACAGGATGGAGATCTAAAAAAATCAGGTTGTGTTTTTAATTTTCTTCTGCAATATCTCTTGCACTTGGCACCGAAAGAAAACATAATAACCCAAGAAAGCCAAAATCAGTCTGAATTCAAAGGAAAGGTTCAGTTCAGTTTGTGGATGTCCAAACTGGCACCCTCTCCCTACAGGTGGTAAATGCAAGTGGTGTCTCTCATGAACTTTTCTGTAACACCAGCACAAGAGTTTGCGAGACCAGGTCCACAAAAAATGAGGGTAGTTGATATTCCAGTCTAATCTGAATGAGCGGGATATCATTATTGCCCTTGCTTTCATTTTAGCATTGCTAAAATCTTTATCTGTTAGTAAAAGGAATTTACTTTTGTGTGTAATTTTAGAGATTTATTGCAGAAGAAAGCAAGCACAAACATAGAGCTTGATCCTATATAAGGAACTGAAATGAATGTTTGGACTAAAGAAGGGTGCAGAACTGAGTTCTGACTGTGCTGTGTTCATGTGAGCACCCAGACATGCAGTAATATTTCTGCTGCACTTTCATCCATTTACTACTACTCAGTACCATGACACGTTTTCATATAGATGCTGTATCCAAGTTCACCACCCTTTTCTTCCCCCAAAGACCTTCTGCAAAGCTGTTAAGCAATAGAGAGTCCCTTTTCTTGATGAGTGCTCTGTTCCACCAACATTTGCTGCTTCCACACAGTGAGAAATACACTTTACTCCCAGCTTGCACAATTTAAGTCTTATCACGTAGGTAAAGGCAGTCTACTGGCAGTCAAAACAGACATGTCTTACTTTGCATTTTTCATGATACCAGTACCTGTGAACAGATTTCTTCACAGATTTTCAGATTTACTTACTATTGGCTTAGTTTACTTTAAATGATAAAATTGTGGAAAAAGAGAAGAGGGCAACTGAATGTGAACATGAGAAAGAACCGGGTTTTTTTCTGGCCTTTCACTGGTTCTCCCTTAGATTCAGTAGGGCAGTTTTTAGAATGTGATTTTCAAGGAAGCCCAATGATTCAGGAGCCCTAGGTCAGCCGGTCTGGGCAAACGCGCAGTACCTGCTGGAGCGAGGGAACGCTGGTGCTGACTGCACGGGCTCTGGAAGCAGAATTAGCACAGCTCCATCAGTGAACTGCTGCCCTGACCTGAAAACCCAGCTAGGGAAGAGGTTCATAGCCTCAGGGGCAGCGCTGGGCTGAGACAGCCACCCCTGCTCTCCCAATCCAGCCGAATGCCCACTCCACGCTCTCCTGAGCGTGCAGGTTAACACAGCCTGGCACTGGCACGGCATGGTGGATTGTGTTTTATTTTCTTACTGTACTCTGAGCCTAGGGAGCTTCAGTGCTACGTAGGATTTAACACATACAGCAAGGCACTAGAACAAAGGGCCATGCCCAGAAAAGTAATGAACACATGCTGTCATAACATGACAGTTAAAGTAACCTCCCTGCCCCTATGAAACCTTCTGTTTCTTCAGCCTCCTCAGCACATATGCTTTACCAGCTCAGTCTCACTCCTGCACTGGTAAATACGTATCATCAACTACCCTTTGACTACCTTATGCTAACGGAGTCTATATCCCTGCTGGAAAACATAACGCCATTTCGTTTGGTTTAGTAAGTCTAAAGAGGGTTTACTCAGCTGCAAGCAATACCGCGAGTTGTTGCGCAGTGTATTTTACCATCTGACCACAGGCACAAAACTAGTACACAAAAGGGAAAAACAGGAATTACATTTCTGAAATTTCTTTTCAAATCTTCGCTCTGGGACAAATGTCTTTCAATGGTTCAAGAAGCATGGGTAAAGAAGCAGCTTTAAGGTAGGAGACAGAGGGATCGAGATTGATTTTTTTTCCACAAAGAACAGTTAGCAGTTCACTTACAACTGCCGTATTGTTCATGGAGCAAATCAAGCCCATGGAAACGATGCATCCCAAGGCTGAGGACCTAGAAGTCTAGGGGCTTGATGGCAGAAATTGGAGCCAGAACTCAGGACCCTGGCAAGGCACCAGTTCTTTAATTTTGAGGAAAATAAAAAATATTTATCTGTCACAGGAGTGCCAAAAGAAAGAGATGACATTTGTTAATCAAAGCACTTATTCTAAAAGTATTTCAGTGTTACTGATCAAAAAGGAACTGAGATCGGAATTTAGAATGAGAGTCAAAACCAGTGCATGCTAATGTGTGGTTTATATAAGTCAGTTTCATGCTTAGACTGGATGTTTTTCTAATTGGTACAAATGAAAACAATATTTACATCTATGTTTTTCATAGGAAAAAAGAGTTAAAAACCTAAACCCATCCTACCATCCAGCCTTTGCTGTGATTTTGGTGATAAATCCTTCTAAAATACTTGCACCCAAGAAAAACCTTCAGCCCTCCTCCACCGCTGTCATTTCTCAACAACTTACTTGTCCTGGAGAGGATCCGAAATGATAAAATACAGCAAGATTAACCTGTCAGTAATGCTGTTTCAAATAAAAGTTGGTACCTTTTTTAATTTTTTTTTTCTAAATCAGTTCATTTACACTTTCCATCACGAACAAAAGACTGTAATTCACAGCTCCTTTTTTGTTCCTTCATGTCGAAATGCTATCTTACAAGTAGAAATTGATTCTGCAGAGCGTACTTGTTGAAAAAACCTGACCTTTTGGATAGAATGAAAGAATTGCTGGAGCCTTGTTCCAGCCGAAACTTTCGAGCCGCACCAGCAGTTCTGTGCCAAGGCGAAACAAGTTTGCCATATGCGTGATGCATGCTGCTTTGCTGAAGTACTAAGCTTCCATATCCCAGCAATCATACGATATTCTCACTGAACTTTGAGAAGAATCCAGTTGTGTCAGATGAGAATGCAACCCTAAGGCCCTCAGTGGCTCCAGTTTCAGTTCTAATTTCAGACTAGGAACTTTATCCTGAAATCTTTATTCAGACACACACACAAAAAATTGAATCAAACTGCAAGTGTATTTTCCTCCCAGTTGCCCGTTTTCATGAGCAAGGGTTTCAGACTGATTTTGAATAAATATTATGAAGGCTAACCATCTTAAAATGCCCATCTCTGCCACTGGAAAGAATTCAGAGTAAGGGTCTCAGGTCCACCACACTCCAGGCACGGAGACCTACACGCTCCTGCAGGATAACAGATCACCATGGCCAGCTGCATCTTGTAATCATGTGCAACTCCCAGCTCAGGGCAAACACAAAGCATCAGGAGTTCACTGAAACTGAAAGACAAAACAACTCAAATTAGTTTTTTATTTGCTCCAGGATGGGCAGCTTCATGCAGCCTGTAACCAGGGCCAGTTAAGGCACAATAACTTGTTATCTGTGAAAGAATATGTTTCAGCCAGAAGCTCTAAGGCTTTGGGAGGGTTGATCTCTGACCCGAAGGAGTTGTACTTCTACTTTTAAAAGGCTTGACATTTATCTGGATCGGTTGTTTCCAGTAAACCTGGCGTTTATTCTTCTTACATTTGTTGTTTTAACTATTGCATTAATAACTAGAAAGTTACAGCACCCCAATAAAACTCATGTTAAAAGGACATGAAGTTTGTATAAGCAGCCCTCAGAATAGTACTTTTGTGCTTCAAGACAACTGTCAAATTGTTATTTTTAAATAACAAGCAGAAGAGACAATCTCTTCTCATCCTTGGAAACCAAGTTGGTTTTTTTGCTGAGACTTAAAACAACATTAGCCTGAGCCAGGCACTGAGCATGGGAAACCTGAATGTGGATGATTTGCATCAGGCATTGCTATTGCAGCCCCAGCACAGGCTCCTAGAAAGAGGATTGTCAGATAAGTTTCAGTACGCGCAGACTTACTTACAGTATAATTGCAACCCAGGCAATACAAATAATAGTGAATAAGGCTTGCAGGATATTTGGACAGAAATACTGTGGTGTGCTGTGGGTGAGATTTTGTTGGGGTTTTTTTGGTGGATTTTTTTTTGGTTTGTTTGTTTTTTGGGAGTTTTTTGTTTTGGTTTGGTTGGGGGGGGTGCTGTACTTATTATACTGAATATATGTTCTTTAATGGCTTCAGAACTCAAACCCAGAGTTCCCACTTATCTCGCGGCTGAAAGTATCCTTCCCTGAAGATGAAGACAGATATGTACACAGTAATCACTACCAGAGCTTTCACAAATACCTCTGTGAGGAGTAGCTATCACCATTCTACTTGCAGTTTCTACATACCACATGGCAAGTGCACCATCTAGTCACAGCGCTGCTCACTGCCACAGCCATGGCCCGCTAAAGCAGCTTGCAAACATTCAAGCACACGCTGTCCGTGTTTCAAGCTACTCCTTTATATCTAGACAAAATTTGGATATTTGGAGGCAGCAGCAGACAGGTATTATACACAATCACTTGAATTCGCTGGAGCTTTATGGCAAATGTAGTTCTGCAGGAAAAACACAAATACTGGTTGGGCAGAGCTTTGTGGGCAGCCTTAACTGGAACTTTTTCAATGGAAACTCAGTTGCAAACTCAGTTGCAAACTCAGCACTGCCCACAAGAGACAGAACATATGCAAGTGTTTATTACGTGAATCCATCTGAAGACCTATTTAGGCTGATAGTTTAATGCTCCAACATTTATACCACAGCCTTTAATAACATTTTGTCTCCTCTACACCAAGTTCTTCCAAAGACTGGAGGGAAAAATGAACAACAAGGTATCTTCTTAGCTGCCACTATTGTTTTTCTGAAATAATTACATCATGGTCCTAGCCAATGGAACAATGCTTTTTTTGCCTAGCTATAGGCATCATCAGGCTACAGAAAGCCCACCAACACCCCAAGCATGTAGGTTTGTCTTTGGTCAATAAACACGACCTACCATCTATCCCATTTCAGCCTCCTCACTTCCTACCTCTCTTTAAATCATGAGATGAGCTGTAGACGCTCATCCATAACAGGATAGCCGTTTCCCCTGTCATCTTCTAGTGCTCACACATACCCTGCTGCCTGTGTAAGCAATTGGGTAGGGTATCGCCAATCTAACCAGCACATCTCGGGGGGAGCAGCAGAAAAGAAAAAAGCCCAAATTCCTTGCTTCTTCTAGCTGTGCCACCTACTTAGATTTCCTCCCCTGCCTCAAGCTAGCCGCGCCTGCTAGACTGACAAGGCCTTTGAGGTTCATTGTTTCCAGGTTAACTGGGTGGCCTTCATTCCTCTTCTGTCTTGGGGCTCTGTGGAGACCATCCCACCACACTGTTTTACTTCACATCCTCAAAGCAAATGCTTGGACTCACCATTCCATTGTCTCTTTAAAGTAAGCTGTTTCTCCTTTTTCTGCTTTTTTGTGTGCCTCCCTCCACAAAGTAGGATACATGAAGGCCTTTGCTGAAGCTGTTACTGTATTATGGCTGCGTTGATTTGGGCATGATCTTCCATTCCTAAGTGCTCGGCCACCACTCTATTTGTTTGCTTTTATTCATGTTTAATATACATTGGCATGAAGTTAGTTTCAAAGATAGATGGATTTGAGATGCTAACAGGTACAGTGTAAAACAAGCCCTTTTACTCCCAATGCCATACTTCTGCAAATGGTATTAGTGGACATGATGACCCTGGATCTACCTGCTTAGAAACTGGAGGGAGCTACTGGAAAGCCATTTGCATGTCACACTTGATTTTGTAACTTGGCTGACACAGCTAACCATCTCTAACCTTCCTTGTTGGCTTCTCTGGAGAAGAAAGGCTGGAGGCCAGGGGACAGCCTGAATTTTTCACACCCTTTTTCACTCATAAGTACTTTTTTTTGGGTGAAGATCATGACTGTAGGATAGAAAAATGAAAATCTCCAGCCAAGATCAATGCAGAATCTGGGGAGTAATGAGCAAAATATCAAAAGGACTGATATTCAAAACGAAGACCACACCCTAGCTAAGAGCGGCAGTCTCTTTGAAAGTATTGGACAATTCCAGCTTTCTGGAGAGGAGAACAGGACTGGGCCTGCAGGCAGCTGTAGAGAACAAACCTGGTAAAGCTGCAGCTTCTCCCTCTTAGCTCCCTCAACCTCACATGTGCTCTATAAAACACAAACTAAGATATCCCCTGATGAGCTCATCTGTTAGCAGTATAACAACCCTGCAGTCGTCTAAGGAAAAACTCCCTCAGACAGGGCTGCACATCATGGTCCCTTTATGGCTGTCTCCCACCACTAAGCCCACACATGATTCCTTACGCTTTCATCTCTGGCTTCCAGGCAATCTTTGTTCTCCCTCAGCAAGGAGCCATCACTAACTCTTTCTCGTGCTCAAAACTACGAGGACTGGTCCAGTACTCCCTGAAAAGAGGCTCCCTCTCATATCTTTCAACAATCCAGGCTCCCAGCCATCAGATCAGTCAGATCTTCTTAGTCCTCCAAGTCCCATTATTTAGGAAGAAAAGCAGGCACAGGTGAGAGCTGAGGTTTAAATCCCTTAAAATTTTACACTTGCCCCATGACAAGATGCAGAACTCCTGAAATACTTCCAGTAATTTAAACACTGGAAGGTAGAATGGAATAATTCCAATGAACTCCACATTTACTTGGCCTGTTGAAATATTAACCATTCCTTGCTGGAAATGTTGTAGGTGCACAGCTCCCAGCAAGTTGTAAGATGCCCGCCCCTGCCCTGGAAAACTGAGTGAAGTTCTGGCCTTGAATTTGATACAAAAAATATTTTTAAATATTAAAACATGTATTTTCCCAATTCCAATTTGAACACCTTCCAAAGTCAGTAAGACAGGCAGGCAAATCAAAATTTCACCATACGGTGTGGGCAGCATGAGAATGAATGACATTACTTACTTTTCGGTTGAAAAATATACACAAGTAAAATGGGAGAGTGTAGGAGTATGCTAGTGTACCAAAAACTTTTCATTTACCTGAATTTATATGAAATATTTTCTTGGCTTTCCATTCATTGTTCTTCATTTCCTCTCAGTGACTGTTCATTTAAGCTACCTTCATTCATGTAGATTTGTTTATAAAGTAAATACTGTCTGAGTTTAGTTTATCAAAAGCCACGTACAAGTTAGAAGAATGGATAAATTTTGCATACAACAGGTAGTACACCAAAATCCAGCATTACTTATGAGTATGTAGACTTGCGTATGTTCATGTATGGTAGCAGAAAATACAAACTGGATATTCTTATTGCAGTAACCTTCCCAGAAGTATCATTAACCCCATGGGCCTGTAGATGTCATGTCTCTACTCTCCAGTTTAATTCCAAAGGAGACCAGTAATTCTGTTGGGATAATGCTGATGACTTTCTCTGCTGACACAGAAGAGGTTTTGATTTTGCTCCAGCTCAGCAGGTCATGAGCAGTAGTTACCTACAGGTGAAGAATCACGGACAAGTTCTCCTTCTCGCTTTTTGCCCTTTTCCCATAACCAGTCACTGGGGATGGGTTACAAACTTCCCGATGGAAAATGCAAAGGCAGCAGAGTTTGAAGAGATTCAAATGGTTCTGTGTTCAAATGCTGCCATCAAGTGGATATATATAGTAGAAGGCTGCAATTAATAGCAAGGATACAATTTCAAAAGAGGAAAGTGGATGGAGAAGGGAAGAATAAAACGGTATTTTTGTTCCAAGTTTCATGTGGCAAAACATTAAAAAAATAGTTTTGGTATAAGCAAAACTTCTAGTTAAGCCTGGCTTAGTCCCTCTTCTTTGTATTATACAACCTTCATATTTTAGCATCTTTAAAGTTGTTCAAACTTGCCTTTGAGAGACCAGGAACATTAGGATGTTGCTCTGTGCCTGCAAAATTTGTCTGGATTCCTAAGGATAAGGGCTACATGCTGCACTGTGTTCCCATGAAATTGTCTGAGACCCTAACCCAGGTGTGAGCTTCAGAAAAGGCCCTCCGTCTCAAGGACCTATAGGGGAGTGAGACAGAAGAAGAAGTCTCTTTTAGAGCTAATGACCAAAGTTAATTCATTCAACAATTTTCTTCAAATTCCAGGGCAACAGTTCAGTTTGTATTTGAGACTGAAATACTCCCCTTTATATAAACTCTTGTTCCCTCTCCTGCAAAATTTTAAAAGAACTACATCTTCATTTCCTTCAAGAAATTTAGGAAAAAAGTTCAAGATATTACTTGATGTTGTAAGAGAAAAATCTAATAGACAGTACATTTTCTGGGTTGATCTCATTTAATGGCCACAGAGGTGCAGCAAAGCTGGCCCGTCTTTATGGGCCTCAAGTGCTGGCTCCAATATGGGTTGAGCAACCACAGAAGTCTTCTCTCAAGACTCTTCTTTTACCTAAGCCAGGCAGAACTGGATATTTTCCTAGGCTGCGTGACATCCAGGAATGCAAGATTTGTCCATGGCTCATTCACAAGAAATGCATAGTAAATGAGATGTGTTTTGGAAAATCAACAGTGCATGCATAGTACGTGTGCAATAATTTAGTGTGCTCTGGATGCATATGCATGTAGTTCTGCCAGGAAAGCCCTGGATTAAAAAAATTGCAAAAATAAAAGTGTCCTATATCTGTAGCAAATTGTTTTGCCCTTAAGGCTGTGATGGTAAATAAGTTTTGCCAAGGCACAAGCAAATTTGAGAACTTGGAGAGGGAAGGACATAGTTATGAAAAGTATTGTACTTAGGCCGTGTGATCTGAATCATTGTCTTCAGCGATGGTTTGTACATATTCCTGCAGCCAGGTCCTTAACACTGCTTCACCCTCAAAACCCGAAGGTCAGTTTTAAATAGGAATACCATGGTCCCATCTGGACCCAAATATTTCTTTGAACACAGAATTTGGGTTATCAACCCAGAAGAGCAGATCAGCTGGGCTGTTGTGGATATATCATCAGCAGATGGTTGAGCACTTGCAAATAGAATCCTTATTAACAAAAGCAAAGCATACATTATTGGTTTATGGACAGATATCAAGAATGGCAGTACAAACAAAAGCCATGCACGTATTCTCTATTCAGACATTCTCGTCCAGAGTTTGGTGATTACTACTTCATATGTTCTACTTTTAAAGCAGCCAGACCTCTCCCTCACCATGGCCACAAAAACAAAAGAAAAAAAAAGAAACAAAGAACACCCAGAAAAACATCCACAGCCTCTCTCTAAAAACCTGATCTTCGTTGAATATCTATGGGTCTTTTTTTTTGTATTAATGTAGCAGGAAGAGAGGCTAAGATGTCTCAAAGGGAAATGGCTAAAATAAACGTAACTTTTAATGTATTCTTCTGTAGCTTGGGGACAAGAGGGATGTGTCCTTAACAAACTGTCCCACTGTCCCAACCCATTCCTAAGCCTTGTTGTCCTCATTTATTTATTTTTTTACAGGCGATAAAGCAGAGGTGAGGTTTGAGGCTCAGAGACATCATTGCTCCACTAATCGAAGAGGTGAGAAACAGCAATATAGGTTGTTGTCTCTGGCAATGGGTATCACAGATATGTTGTTCTCCGTCCATTAATAAAAAATATGTAGAATAAATGTAAAATTGAAGTGGTACCAATGTTCTTTGTCTCCTCTTTGCCTTGATGTCAGTGTTTCTGCATGATGCTTGTTTTAAACTTCTTGTTATGGAGACCTGTTGCAGGATATTGATTCAAACACGGGAGCTTTCTTTAATTTAAATCTTAACACCCCAGTTCTCTGTCACTTATATGGTGATCAGGCTTTAGAGCTATTCACTACACTAACAACACACATATGAGAAGCTGCTATACATAAGTTTAATTCTGTTCTGGAACAGAGAGGCTAAAGACAGCTATTATTTTTTCCAGCCTTTCACATTTAAGATAAGACTTTTTCCCTTTGGAGGGTATAGCAGGACAATAGCAGCCTCCTATACTTCTCCACTGACATCACCAATGATAGGCAGGATGCTGGGAGCTGAAATCTGTGTTTTTTTCTGTGCTAAGCTAATGACCTTCTCTTCAAAGAGGCTCTCCTGTCTACATATGAAGAAATACACTGTGATGGAGGAGCTGCCAACTGGGACACCATGACCAGTGTGAAAGTTTATAAATATGAATTATAATTACCCACATTTTGTATTTTAAAGACAAGCTTTGTCTGGCCTGAAGCAGAGCAAGCTGTATGGGCTGACGGAGCTGCTGCTCAAAGGGAAGGTGAAGGGGCACAGCTGAGTCTGGGATTTGACCACTGATTCCTAGTGGGTATCTATTGTTGCAAGTAGTTTTGAATCAAAGCTGCAAGCAACCCAATGGAGTAATTAAATATTTTTGATTATCTCCAAATTGAGCCTAACATACTTCTAATCACAGAATATACCACATATTAAAATGTACATTATCAAATAATGTTTAAAATATACTCTGTTACAAGTAATGGGTAAACTCCCTTGGCTCATGTTTCATGGCTTCAAATTCAACACCGATTACCTGGTTTTACCTTCATGTGGATTTCTTACTCATCTTCGTTAAGACTGGTTGAAAAGTTGCTCGTTTTGATGAATAGTTGTCTTCTCAACAAGAGTTTTGAGAGGGAGCATCTGCTTGCTTTAAAATTTTCATCCTGTTAACTAGAAGTCAACACTTTCTATAGTAGTATCTTAACACAGTTTTTCCTGTTAGCTCTAATCTTTGCACTACATTGTAATGCTATTATATATGCAAATACTATCAGCAATACAGCAAACTTGGTAGATACTCATTGCAATCAAGGAAAACATCAATAGAAAAAATCCTAGAGCAATGACCTGTGCATGCTTTAAGATTTTTGTTTTGTTTTTATTTGAGCAGCTCTTAATGGATTTGGGAATAGCATAGTTATCGGACAGCTTAGAAGAAGCTGCTAAATGTTCCTATCTGGGGTGGCTGGGGAAATAAATTTTTTCTTAACAGCAGCTAAAGACACCTTTAGGCACTGCATTTTGAAAGGGAGCAGCCAGCGTCAGACTGTCCAGTAAGGAAGCGAAGCTGGGAGACCCAGGAGAGTCGTGCCCCAGGGTGGGACATGCCCTCACCAACAGCACAGCCTCACACAGGCTGAACACATGGCCAGAGCTGGTGCCGGTAATGGGTTCCATCGACATTCCAAAACACAACAAGTGATAAACCAGGTCCAGGGCTAATCCATGGGCTCCGGTCAGGAGCGAGCAAAAGGAGACAGGGCCGGAGACGGGGCTGGAGCACAGGTCCAAAGGGCCCATCCAGCATACGGGCTACCTACAGTACGGGTCTGAGGTCCATCCAGGAGGCAAAGGTGGAGATGGAGACCAGCACTCCTACAGCATAGCTCACATCAGGACCAATAGCCCTGGGCTGACCTGAAATGGCCCTGTGGGCAGGGGGTGGGTGAGGAGCTCAGGTGAGGCTGCCCAGGGACATTAAGACCTATTAGTGCCCTCAGGTCCCTAACAATTTTGTGGCTTTCATGAGCCTTTGCCTGTTTGCCAGTGCTGCTTTTGATTTTTGAAAATGTTGTCCTCTCCTTGAAATATGACAGAGAAAAAGCAGAAATGAAGATTCAAAAGCAGCTGTCCTTTTTCAGGTGACAGAAGTTATCTTTTCATTTCTCCTCATGACACAGGCATGTGTCTCAGCAGAGTTCTTTGAAGAATATTTATAGAAAAGTCAGAATTGGATCCTTTACGTCTCTATCAGGTCTCTATACAGAAAGTATGACCAAAGACATTGAACATCTTTTTAACATTTTGATAGATAAATAGGACAATTTATGGAGGTAGCATCCCAAGGAACAGACACATTTAACCTGAAATTAATATCACAAAGACCCCTTAGATTCTACAGAAGGAGTAATCTCTCTTATAAGCATGTCAAAAATAGCAAAACTGACTGGATATGTGAGACATAAGCGTGCATTTGCTCCTGTTGGTGGCAATCTCTACAGTCTTTATCACAGACAGTAGAAGAATTAGGCAGGGACACTCGTGGACTTTGCTGTAGCATAATATTTAGAAATTAATAAATAACCCAGTATAGCCCTTAACTGCTGTTTATTTTTACAAAAAAAGAAAAAAAGCATTACTGAGTAATTTACAGATACCATATTTGCCAAATAATCTATACTCAAGACAAAGCTGCAATACAGTTCCAGGGGTAAATTAAGTTTTATTTTACAAAAAAATAGCTGCCTTGAAAAGAAATCAAATTAACATTCCCTGCTTTTTAATCCTTTTTTCTGTTTAAACTTTTATTTGGGGGAATGAAAAAATCCTTAGCTATACAGATACATTATATTTCTTCATTATCACTCAGCACAAGCTACAGCAAATGTACTCACAAATACTGAGGCCAATCACAGGCAATAAATTTGATCTATGTTACATATTGCTATGAAAAGTTGCAAGTTGCTGCGAGGCTTTCAAGGGCCTAGATGGCAGTGTAGTTCTTAGTGTAATTAGTCAATTTGATCTTCTCTGGGAAGATAATATTAACTGAGAGGTTTTCCCCATTGTTAGATTTCAAAAAAAAGTTCTTTTTCTTGCGTAGGAGATGACTATATTTGGCATTAGCAAGCCACATTTCACATTTTGAAAAAAATACAATCCCGGTTGTACCCAAGACAACAAGACATGTAAGCAAGCCCAATACAACAAAACATATCACCTGGCTTCTACTGAGCAAGGGATCTGCGTTTTGAATTGTTTCTTTCATTGTTATTTTCAGGATTTCTTGTTGATGATGCACTGATCTGGGATGAGCTTTTGGGGGTGGCTTGTAATTCTCCATATTCACTCCAGAGAGGCTTGTGTTTTTGCTGGGATGTTTGCAGGTCACACCAACAAATTCTGGTTTACACATGCACTCGAATCCTCCTTGGGGATGTTCACTGCATGTCCCTCCATTCTCACACGGGCCACTTGCACAGAATATGACACGGCTGCTGCAGAGCTTTCCCGTATAGCCATGGGGACAAAAACAGCTGAAATCCACACCAATATCTGTACACGTTCCACCATTTTCACAGGGGCTGGATTCACAGTCATCTCTATCTATTTCACAGAAGTTGCCAGCAAAACCAGAAGGGCACAGACAGGAAGCATGTGGAGCAAAACCGTTGTCATCAATGCACGTTCCTCCATTCTGGCAGGGAGAGCTAGGACAGGTAACAAACACAAAGAGAGAACTGAATTAAAGTTGAATGAAAGAAGCTATTAGGAAACACTTTATATAATAAAAGGAGCTAGTTTTCTTTAGAAGAGCCAATCCCAAATGCAAATCCACTGAAGCCAATGAAGTTAAATCAAGAATGAGGTGGTGCAACAGCTTTGTCAATACAGATTATAACATCTTCTGCTGACCCTTCGGGCAGGATTAGTACGTGAGTATATAAACTCATCTTGAAGAGCTGTGAAGGGATTTAAATTATTTCAAACATTTATTAAAATTAAGCTTCCCAGTGTTTTCATATGCTCAGAGCTATTCAGCTGAGCAACTATTCAGACAAGACTGAACAAAGACACTAGCAGTGTGTCTTTCTTTTCCACCTGATTATTCATAAAATAATCTATGTATTGTATTGGCAAAGCAAAACACTCTGCCATAGCAGCTAGATGTAAAGCTGATTGTTTTTATTCTGCCTCTCCAGCGCTCCATGACATATAAAAAATTTAGAGGCAAACAGATATTTTCCTGCAAACTGCTGGTCATCCAAAATTGTTGATAAATATAATTATAATAAAAAATATAGATGGGATAGTTTCAGCCTTGGCAAAGGCAGCTATAATGTGAGGACAGGACCATAGGAAACTGAGTATTTTTGCAAACCCTTTAAGAACTTAACAATTAATAGCCTGGTACTATGTTTTAAGTGATGTAAATTCAATGAGACACTTTTTTTTACCTTTGCAAGGTAACTGTGGCTTACTGAGTGTAATGCCAAATGATAGGGCCACCCGTTGACAGAAAGGCACAAGTGTGCCAATTCAGTTCAGCTGTGCAATGTGGGCTTGGTCCTTCAACCAGCCGTGTTGGCAGAAAAGGGGCCCTGGGTCACAGGTTTACAAATAAATCTCAAAACCCATTTTCATGGTGGTTTATCATGTATGAACAAATCTTTTAAAACTTATGTTCTAAAAATGAATAGCATGTGGTAAAGCTACCTGGACTTATGCAAAGCATTTGAAGCTGTCCCACATGACACCCTTGTCTCTAAATTGGAGAGACATGGATTTGATGGTTGGACCACCAGTGGATGAGGAACTGGCTGGATGGTTGCACTCAGAGAGTTGCAGTCAACAGCTGGATGTCCAAGTGGAGACCAGTGACAAGTGGCGTTCCTCAGGGGCTGGTGCTCTTTAACATCTTTGTCAGCAACATGGATAGTGGGGTTGAGTGCACCCTCAGCAAGTGTGCCGACAACACCAAGCTGTGTGGTGGGATCAACACGCTGGAGGGAAGGGATGCCATCCAGAGCAACCTGGACAGGCTTGAGAGGTGGGTCCATGCCAACTGCAAGAAGCTCAACAAGGCCAAGTGCAAGGTCCTGCACATGGGTCACGGCTACTCAAGCACAAATACAGGCTGGGCAGAGAATGGAATGAGAGCAAACCTGAGGAGAAGGACTTGGTGGTTTTGGTTGATGAGAAACTCAACATGACCTGGCAATGTGCGCTCACAACCCAGAAAGCCAGCTGTATCCTGGGCTGCATTGAAAGAAACATGGCCAGCAGGTCGAGTGAGGGGATTCTGCCCCTCCACTCTGGTGAGACCCCACCTGAAGTACTGCGTCCAGCACTGGGGCTCCCAACATAAGAAGGACATGGACCTGTTGGACTGGGTCCAGAGGAGGGCCACAAAGGTGATCAGACGGTTGGAGCACCTCTCCTATGAAGACACCCTGAGAGTGTTGTGTTGTTCAGCCTGGAGAAGAGAGGGCTCTGGGGAGACCTTATAGCAGCCTTCTGGTACTTAAAGGGGACCTATAGGAAAGATGGGGAAGGACTTTTTATCAGGGAGTGTAGCAACAGGATGAGGGGTAGTGGTTTTAAACTGAAAAAGGGTAGATTTAGAATAGATACTAGGATGAAATTTTTCACTCTGAGGGTGGTGAGGCACTGGCACAGGCTGCCCAGAGAAGTTGTGGATGCCCCATCCCTGGAAGTGTTCAAGGCCAGGTTGCATGGGTCTCTGAGCAACCTGGTCTAGTGGAAGGTGTCCCTGCCCCTGGCAGGGGGGTTGGAACAACCCTATTTAAGGTCTCTTCCAACCCAAACCATTCTATGGTTCTATGTTTAAATAAATAAGGTATTAATATTAATCTCCTTGAATAGATTCAGTTACTTTGCGTTTTTGGCGTTTAACACACGTTCAGCAAGGTGTGATACGTGAGAACAAGTTGTGGAAACATGGGCATACTGTTTCTTTGCTTTCCAAATACTCTGCTTTCATTTTAGAAAGTACCGCTGACTGCTCTGCTTCAGAGCAAAACTTCAAAACATCACACAAATGTCACTAATGCAGATACATCTGCCTGATTTTGTAAACAGACTACAACAATCCCTTTGATTTGTGAATTGTCTTGGTTCCATCTTTGAATATTAACTAAGGAGTCAGTGGCAAAGCGCAGTCATATCAACATTGTTAACACTACCACTGAGGTTGAGAGGAACTGAGAGAAAATGAGATGTGAATGAGATGACGCCATATAACGAGGTCTCTTTCCAGGATGTGAGGTGCACTCTCTGGTGGACTGTGAGGTATTAGCAGACACTGGGTGCTTATGCTGAGAAAAGTTGTCCTTTTGCACTAAAAGCAGTTTTGCAGAGCCTGCTACTCATTTTCCTGAAAAAGACACAGCTTCCTAGAGAAAATGAATTGCTGTTTCAAGAATGTTGTTACATTATGAAAAGTTGTTCATGATTTCCAAACTAGCTTATGAACATTCAGTTTTGACACAGAGTACTATCACAAAAAATGTAGATTCAGCAATTTAAAAACATAAGGATTTTAATAAAGTATATGGAACGAATCTGTGTTATTTCATTGATACTGTACCTCACCTGTTCATGGGGATAGTTAATATACATCCACGTTGAACTACTGAAATATTTGCTCTACAGATGAAAAGTGGAGAAAGCAAGATATTCACACTCCCCACGTTAGACAAGTAGCTTGGATGTCAGTCAAGGCACTTGCGAGGAACTTAAATTTCTTCATTGTCAATGAAGAGAAATAGGCAAATCAGAGCAGTTATCTTAGACACCGAAAGTAAACACAGACAGGACTCTGTGACTATTCGCCAGTTAAGAGCAATGGCAAAAATATTCCACTGACATAAAGTTTTAAGAATGGCAGTTCTTGCCAGAGACAGTAAAAAGTGTTAGTGTTCCTTAAACAAGAGTGTACAAGCCTTCAGGAAGATTTAGTCATAAGGTAGATCTGAATATTCATAATTATCTATTGCTGAGCAAAAAGAGAACCAGAGGGTACTAATATGGATCTAGAGAGAAAGAAGGCAATTTCCAAAAAGAATTTTAAGGTGATAGTTTTACCAAGCTTGTAACCAGCAGATAGGCATTCTGTACGCTTATGGGATCAGATCCTTGATGAGCTAGAAGACAGGAGATACTTCTAGATTTCAACAAACACACCAATACACTTTTTTTTTTTTTAACTTGTAAAGGTCATCCTTTTTTCAAGCAGTTCAACCAGTGATACTGCTGAAAGTTTTTCATTCTATGCCCACTGCCTCTTGCCCTTTTACTGGGCACCTCTAAGAACAGTCTGGCTCCGTCTTCTTTGCTTCTCCCCATCAGGTATTTACACATATAGATAACTTCCCCCAGAGCCTGCTCTATTCTAGGCTAAATAATCCAGCTCTCTCAGCCTCTCCTTATAGGAGAGATGTTCCTTAATCATATTCATGGCCCTTTGATGGACTCACTCCAGTATGTTCACATCCTTCTTGTACTAAGGAGCCCAGAACTGGGCCCAACACTCCAGACATGTCTCACCAGGACTGAGCAGAGGGGAAGGATCACCTCCTTCAACCTGCTGGCAATGCTGTTCCTAATGTCCCACTTCAGAAAGGAGAGCAATGGCCTCTTACATTCTATTCTGGTGGAAGTGAGATTATGTCCTTAAGTAAACTATCATATGTCAGTTAAGAAAAATGACAGGCTGGTGCACTAGATGTTTTTGTGCAGGCAGCTTGTGCATTGGCTACTCTTCTTATTACTGTATATGGTTTGTATAAACAATTATCTCTCACTACAATTGAGAACACAGGATGGGAGGTTACTTCAAGTTTGTTTAGTAAAATCATGGGCAGACATAAACTCATCACAACAAAATGTGAAAATTATCACTGTTAGTACTCGAATTATGCACACAAGCTCATGTTGCTAATCTGTATGATACAATATGGACAGATCAGATTTGTAAAGTTTGATAAAAATACAGTAGAATCATAGAATCATTAAGGTTGGAAGGGACCTTTAAGATCATTGAGTCCAACCATTAACCTAACCTGACAAAACCACTTCTAAACCATATCCCCAAGTACCACTTCTATCCTTTTCTTAAAATCCTCCAGGGATGGCGAATCCACCACTTCCCTGGGCAGCCTATTCCAATGCTGGATAACCCTTTCAGTGAAAAATTTGTCCTAATATCCAACCTAAACCTCCCCTGGCTTAACTTGAACCCATTTCCTCTCGTCCTGTCGCTTGTCACTAGGGAGAAGAGGTCAGTCCCTATCTCTCTACAACCTCCTTTCAAGTACTTGTAGAGAGTGATAAGGTCTCCCCTCAGCCTCCTCTTCTCCAGGCTAAACAGCCCCAGTTCCCTCAGTCGTTCCTCATAAGACTTGTCCCCCAGACCCCTCACCAGCTTCGTTGCCCTTCTCTGGACGCGCTCCAGCACCTCAGTGTCTTTCTTGTAGTGAACTGAACTGAACACAGTACTCGAGGTGGGGTCTCACCAGTGCCGAGTACAGGGGGATGATCACTTCCCGAGTCCTGCTGGATGCCAGGATGCCGTTGGCCTTCTTGGCCACCTGGGCACACTGCTGGCTCATATTCAGCCGGCTGTCCATCAGCAACTAGCAGAAGCATTATATATTTTAGCACAGAGATACCTCCACTTAGCAAAGAATTCTGAATAATAGTCAGCAGGAGCATGGATTTTAAATTCGTGTCAGAAATCAATATTTACCCATTAATAATGCAGGGTCCTTTTTTGAGATGGCAGTTTTTTCCTGTAAATCCCTGGGAACACAGACAAATATATCCTCCATCACCAGTCTCTATGCATGTTGAGTTATTGGTGCAGGGCTTTGCAGAACATGGGTGAATATCTGTTTAAAAAAAAAAACAGGACTCAATTAATCAAATGAAGAAGAGTCAGTAAATAATATTTAATACTTCATATAAAATATAGCTTTAATGGTCCTTCATCCTGCGTTTTATAAATTCTGATTTATCCCCCCTCTGTTAAAATGGCGTTCAGATTGTTCGACTATTGCAAGCACTTTCAGCTTGTTTCTCTCTTCCTGGCTCCCACTTGTAAAATACATTTGAATTGTTTCGGTCTATAAATAAGTAATATTATCAATAAAATATGAGTAGGGGAGAAAGAACTATATAGTCTAGCCATCCTTTCACAACCTTGGCTTCACCATGAGGAGAATTCTGATGAAGCAATAGGGAACTGGGAATTCTCCCTGCTCCCTGCCCAAGAGCCTATCATTATGTGCTTATGAACAAACATTTCGTAATAACAGACATCAGCAAGTTACAAATATCTCTTAAAATTTCATCTTTTGGCTAGGCTGCGTCCAACCCTTACATAACTGTACCAGAAGAGAGAGCTGTATGACGTCTGGACCAAAGTCACACATCTCATTTTCTTTACAGTTTCCCTGCTGAGCCACTTCCCATTGAAATGATTACTGAATTTTTAAAATAATTAAAATAAATAAACAAACAAGTGCATATTTTAGCCAACTAATGGTGCAGCTGCAGAGAAGTGCTGACTGCAAGTTATCTGATGCTTAGCATGCTCATGCCCACACATACACTTTCTAAGAAGATGAAAAGGGATTTAAGGGCATTTATATTTCACTTTCCACAACATAACATAAAAGTTAGATAATATCATGAGGTACTGCAAAATTTTAACCATAGCAAAACATTTCAACAGCCTTAGCTTTCAAGTACAATCTTCCCTGGGTAAGAGGCTCTGTTTTCTAATGTATTAGCTTATTCTCATTGCAAGACAACCACTTTGCATGCACTTTGAGTCTAAGCTCCAATTTTCACAAGGACCAAAATAACCTCGAATGCGTTTTGGAGCAGTGTTTTTTGCCGCCTTTTCTCACAGGCTTTAAAAGCAGCTGATAAAGCTAATAAATTAATATTTGTGTAAAACTAAGTTGTCATGCTGCAGTACATGAAGCAATCACTGAGTGTTTTTATGAGGAAGGCACCACACTCAGTAGTAGTCTCTGTTACAGCAGAATTTCTAGACCCTGTGCCATGCATGCCTAACACGGGCATTAGAGGCTCCACCTGTCCTATCTTTGGAGACAGCTTACCAACACGAGCCCTTGGCAAAGCAGTCAAGTGCCACATATCACAGTATACTCCGAGCTCACACCAAAAGTTGGCATTTTAGCCAAAATGAGGCTAAGATTCAAGTGGGAAGTCAGGGGCACACTAACATGACTGTGCAGTCACAGCCAGAGATGAGAAGATGACAGAGATGACCGATCTGATTTAGCAAGGTGGATCATATGCTCTGACTGGGCTGTCATTTTTTCTTGGAAATAAATTGACTAAACTGGTTATCCCTTTGTTATGTTCAGTGTTTGATGTGGCAGTACCTGTTCCTGTACTGCACAGTGTACATCAGAGTGCCACAAAGGGGAACCCTGCGCTATGCAGCCTGGTTCCACATGTTTCAAGGCTGTGTTTTCAGAGGATGAGAAGACACCATGGCATTCAGTTAGGCAGGCTGGTGCACTCCATTGCAAAGAGGTTAACCAGCAGTGATAACACTAATACCACTCATAGATTGGTATCTATGTCTGTCCATGTCTGTCCACATGACTACAATAATGGCTATAAATGATACCACTGATGATGGAGTGACTACATCTATCTGGATTTCTGTAAGGCCTTTGACACAGTCTCCCACAACATCCTTCTGTCTAAATGAGGTTTAACAAGGCCAAGTGCATGGTCCTGCACCTCGGTCGGGGCAACCCCCAGTATCAATATGGGCTGGGGATGAAGGGATTGAGAGCAGCCCTGCTGAGAAGGACCTGGGGTACTGATGGATGTAAAGCTGGACAGGAGCCAGCAATGCGTGCTTGCAGCCCAGAAGGTCAGCCATATCCTGGGCTGTTATTAAAAGAAGCATGGCCAGCAGGTCGAGGGAGGGGATTCTGCACCTCTACTCTACTCTCATGAGACCCCACCTGGAGTACTGCGTCCAGCTCTGGGGCCCTCAGCACAGCAAAGACATGGATCTGTTGGAGCGGGTCCAGAGGAGGGCCACAAAAATGATCAGAGGGTTGGAACACCTCTCCTATGAAGAAAGGCTGAGAGAGTTGGGGTTGTTCAGCCTGGAGAAGAGAAGGCTCTGGGGACACCTTATAGTGGCCTTCCAGTGCCTAATGGGGGCTTATAAGAAAGACAAACTTTTTAGCAGTGTCTGTTGCAGTAGGACAAGGGGTAATGGCTTTAAACTAAAAGAGGGAAGGTTCAGACTGGATACAAGGAAGAAATTTTTTATGATGAGGGTGGTGAAACACTGGAAGAGGTTGCCCAGAGAGATGGAAGATGCTCCATTCCCAGAAACATTCAAGGTCAGGTTGGACAGGGCTCTGATCAACCTGATCTAGTTGAAGATGTCCCTGCTCGTTGCAGGGGGGTTGGACTAGATGGCCTTTAAATGTTCCTTCCAACCCAAACTATTCTATGATTCTATGAAATTACTGGGAATGTCATTCTTGATCTGAATTCAGCACCAGGCTGCCCATAGTCAAAACAACAGCTACACAGCTGGAGGCATTAACAAACCAGTTGATGATCTAAAACTACTCCAGAAAGGAACTTCCACGATCCAAGCCAAGAAGACTAACTTTTCTAGAAAATAGAAAAAGAGATATCACCACCAGTGCAAATCATCTTTTTTTCCTCCCATACTTAGCAAGAAAATAAGCTGCTGAGACCATATCTATATTTTACAAATGTTTCAGGTGTTTACAATAGTGGCTAAATGAACTTCAGACCCTTCCACAGTTTTCCATTCCCGATTTTGCCATCTTCATGAGTTGGCATTTGCTCAC
Source organism: Ibidorhyncha struthersii (assembly GCA_013398815.1). Taxonomy (NCBI): domain Eukaryota; kingdom Metazoa; phylum Chordata; class Aves; order Charadriiformes; family Charadriidae; genus Ibidorhyncha; species Ibidorhyncha struthersii. The sequence goes on along the minus strand of VZSZ01006913.1, from coordinate 715,407 downwards.
AGCTGGTAACATTAAAACAGTGGGTATTCCAGAAATTCCCTGGTAAATATTACGCTTTCTATAGCAGTAAAAAGGCAGAATTTCAAGAGAATGCCAAAGCTGCAGTACTCACAACCCTTCATCAACCTCCACAGAAACAACAGAAATGTAGCTTTCTAACATGCCTTATATCATTACACACCTAAGCTAAAAATTGTCTCCAGTAGCTAAAAAATGGCACTTAACGTCATATGCATGTGAAAAATATAACTGTGGCCTGCTCTCATTAGACACAAGCATTTTGTATTAGAAGAGAGAGGCAGGGAGTCTGGTACTTTTTGATAAGAAATTGATGGCTTTGTATTTCTATATTTAAAAGACAGTTGTGTATATATGCCAGTGATCCCCAAAAAAGCAGGACCCTTCAAAAGCCTTCCTTTTTCCTAACCTAATCAAGTTTCATTTAGTGGCACCTGTTAATCAGTTATAGCAGTCTGTAATGACTTTATACAGCCAGGAAACTGACACCAACTTTTTGGCAGAGGATGATGAGATCAGTGGCTGAGCAATTAACCCATTTGAGGTTTCAGTGCTTTATTGGGTCAGGATAATAATTTGTAGCAATCTTCCAGTAGCAAGAAAAGGAGGATCCTTCTCTTGATCCCTGTGGCAAAACAATGCATTTAGAGTAGGTAAATCCACTGAGATGAAAGACTTTCAACATAACATGTCCCTACAGATGAAAAGATGGTTATTTCTTTTTGGCTGAATATTCTTGGCAGCTCTTCATGGGGACCTGAATGCAAATTGGCAAAGATGACTTTGAGATGACTCTGAGTGTTGAGAGAAATAATAGTTTCTGAACTTAAGCAAGGGATACCTTTTTCTGTATTACAGAACTATCTTAATTGAATATGTATTAAAATAATATTTTTCTATAAAGATATGGGTACAATTCCCAAAGCATTGTGTTGCATCCTAAGTACCAGTTGCAATAGGGAAAGGTTGAAAGTCTCAGAACTGTAAAGATATTTAGGTGCCTAGAAATTCAGCTAGGCACTTCATATGGCTTTTGAAAGTACGCCCAGCTTGAAAAATGCAATATTATCTTACAGGTATCTTTTGGTGTGAAGATGGTCCTTTAAAAATCTGGTCCTTTGGAGTCACTGGCAAGCAATAGAACTGAGCCTCCTAAGGTGGCAGTGGGGGGTCACTCTGTCTAGTTTTAGAAATCTGTGATTGTAGATCACAGATGACAGAGGGAACCACTCCTCCCCACTAACTGTAATAAGTAGCCAGGTGGCTGTCTTGGGTACAAACACATTGGTGAGAGGTGTCAGAGCAACATCAGTGAGAGCTTATATTCCCATCTGCACCACTGCTCCTTCAAACATACCAGGACTACCTTTAAACTAAGTCATCTGTCTATGCTATGTGTGCAGCCGGGGAGTTTGGGCTGCAAAACCTGATGAGAAGTTAAATGAGTACTTGAGTACCTTGCACCAAGCTCCGTGCTGCAAGGATGTGAACTACCTGAAATCTTCTGAGACCTTCAGTGATTTGAAAATTTTATCCAGTTCAAACTGTGTCATCATTAATTACTGTTTTGAGTACGCATGGGCAGAACACAGGCACGCTCTATAAATTAAAAACTGTAAACCAACAAAAACCTGGAAGACATGAAAAGAGAATGAAGCCCTGGACACCTGTCCTCTTCCAGCTACAGCTACATGGGCAGAACAGGCGCATGCTCCTGGATGCTCGTGCGGTTTCAGCCCCCTCAGGTCTCTTTGGCTGAACATTTGCCCGTGTGAGCCAAAATAAACCAGCTCAGCAAAGGCCAATTCTTCAGCTGGCTTGTGCTAAGCTGGCTCATTCTGAGTGGCAAGGGGTGAGAGCGCACACAAGAGCTATGCTTATCCCTTAGATCTGAGAGGGAAGTGGCAGCCTGTTCAGACAGACCTTTTTCTCAGTTACACTAACGCTACTCCACTGAATCATCACTGGGTTAGATAAAGGAAGAAAGAAGCATAATGTTTTCCTTTTCAAGAAGTATTAAGTATTATGCTCACATCTTTCTGACCAGAAAGTAGGATATATATAATGTGTCAGGTAATTATTTCAAGTGATCTAATATATACAAGATGACTTGTATTTTTATAGAAAAGGCTTATACGACAAGGGAGCAGTTATTTGTTGGCCTTGTCCACCATGATCAGTGTTTAAAATAGAATGATGAATTTACGCTTTGCTTGCACGTATGCCCAGTTACAACAGATCCTGCATGCTTCTGCCTAAATTGTTGTAAAAGTTCCAGGTTTATGCGCCGCTGCCCAGAATCCCCTCATTATCTGGCGCTAACAATTAGTTATCCAGAAGGACTTTTGCGTGGCTCCAGCACCAGATGGGGCTGTTTCACCTCACTTGCTCAGGGATAGGGAAGGATGTGCAAACCTATGTCACAGAGGCTGCCAACCCAGCCCTCCTCACAGATGCACTGCCAGGGCTTGGCACAGCTGCCGTGCAAACACCCAGGGAAAGGAACACACTGATTACAAAGAGCACCCTGCCAACCAGGTTGACACCTGAAAGAGATAAAAGACAAGATAGAGGCATAGTTTATTTTTAATAAACATAATTACAAGGATCTTCCCCTTTTCGAGGCACAATAAATAAACTTTAGGATACCAAAGTGGACTATGCAGCGTATTTGAACAAAAAGATACCATCGATGCTTCTGGGATACTACGAGCAGTTTATGTGAAGAAAAAACGTTTCATGCAGTGAGAAAAAAATAAATAAATGCTAATCAATATAAAGACTTTTCATACTGTAAAAAAAAGGCATTTCTATCCTCTATGATCCCATTTACTGCATCCTAATAGAGTGCTGTTTCATTACAGGTCCATATTTTTACAGGGCAAATAGTTTCAGCTTCTGTCTATTTTACCAGGACTATGAATTATTGAAGCTGTCCATTCCTGTGCTAATAGCCCTGCCTCACAGATCTTTTTACCTGCATTCGCTGGGAAATTCACAAAATCCATTCTCTGGGTGGCAGCCAGTTTTACAGTTCACGCCTGGAAGAAAAGATTTATAATATCAAACCAGAAAAATCAGTACTCAGGAAAAAAATCATATCATGTCCTATACACATTACTGATGTTTTAAAAGAACCCGGGCTGCATAATCTGTTGGGTTTTTTTTCTTCAAAGGCATGTTTCTGCAACATAAAATTTTACATGAACTTAATCTGGAGCATGTTGCAAAGTATTCCTATAGGATAAGTGAAATGACAAAAAGAATTAACTGCAAAAGAATACAAAGTCACTTTAGCACAGGCAAATTGTATGTAATATCACTATACACTACTTTAAAAGGGAAATTTCAGAACAGATCCGTGTCATTTCCCAACATGCCACTCCAAATGCATTGTTTCAGAACTGCTTACAACACAAAAGTACCTTTAGTCAGAAAAGAAATTCCACTTAAAACAACTTACAGTAAAAGCGTTGAATTCATTTCAACCCTACGTCTGATGAAAAAAAAAAATCACCATTTTCATTAAATCGTGCATGAATAACATAAGTCAAGGAGAAGAGGTCTCAGTCACATTTTTTTTTGTGTGTTTCAAGTGTTCGCATCAAGCAATGCTCCTCTGAACCATCACCATTACCCACGGACATCCGACGCAAATGGCACGAGCGACGAACGCAGCGGGATGGAAAGAAAAAGGCTCCCGAAGACCGCCGGCACCTCCGGCCGCAGCGAGCGCTGGGGAGGGCTTTGCCCTGGGGGGCACTCAGGGGGGCTCCCACCGCCTCTTTCCTCCCGGCCCCGGCAAACTCCCCACAACTTTCCCAACTCGCCTCCCTTCTCTGCGCCGCTCCCCACGGCAAAAGCCGGGGCTGCCCGCTGCTCGCCACCCTCCCGCCGCCCTCCTCCAGCGCTCTCCCCGCCGCCGGCCT
>VZSZ01006913.1:668819-711417 GCA_013398815.1 Ibidorhyncha struthersii | reverse complement strand
GGAGGGGAGGGCTGCCCGCCTCCTCCCGGCCCCCGTGCCCGCCGCCCCGGGGGCGAAGCAGCTCCCGGCCCCTCCGAGCCCGCTCTCCTGCGCGGGGGCGGAGAGGGGAGCCGAGCGCCCCGCGCACCCGCGCACCCGCGCACCTCGCGCACCCCGCGCACCCCGCGCACCCCGCTTGTGCGGCCGCGGGCAAGGGGAGGAAATCTGGGAGGGCGCGGGAGAAGGCAGGTCTGTGTGTGTGTGTGTGTGTGTGTGTGTGTGTGTGTGTTAAGCACGCCTCTTATCTCGTCAAAACTTACTCCGGCTGTCCACAAAGAGCTAATCTGGGGCTCGTCTTCAGAAATCTGTACGATTTCTCTCCTTAGTAATTCACATCTGAGCTCCAACTTTTCTTCAGGAAAAAACTCAGCGAAAGCAAAGAAGGTAAAACATTTTATGTTTCTGAGGCTAAAGGGTTAAAAAAACCCCAAACACCCCAAACTACCTTTAGTAGTCTTTTACACACTGAACAGATTCAGAAGAAACATTACTTCCACCAAAAGGCAATTTAAAGACTATGTGTTATTCTGTGACTGTTCCTTCCTCATTTCTATCTTTCTGTTAGTCCTTTGAGCTGTCCCTTATGGCAATAGACTGGCTGTTTCTTATTCTTTGCATCCTTTCTTGTTCTTTGTTTTCTTCTTTTAAGGAAGTTATGTCTGAGTTTTAGGATTCCTGAGGGACCTATTTTCTTCTGCTTGCTGATGTAGTGCTTTCTTTCACCAGACTTCATTTACCGATTTGTCTGCATTTATGTGAAGCAACTAGAGAGCCCTATAATATGGTAAGAAAACTATACAACCATCTGCTTTTTCTGTAGAATTACCTGCCTGAAAACATACACACTGGAAAGCGCACATTAGCTTCAGATCGCCCATTTACTGGTACTTGAAGACAACGATGTCACTTAGGTTGAAAAAGTTGGCTTCTGTTAACGCTTTTAGTTTTAATCAAGAATGGGGGAAGTGAACGGCAGGGGGGAAAAAAAAAAAGAGCAGAGAATGAAGGGTGGTTTAAAAGACAACACTTGTTGCCTTTTGGAGTAAGGTGTGAAGCAGACGTTGCTTCTTCAAAGGTCTCCAAAAGTTTTGGTATCTGAGATAAGCTGTGCCTATCTAACTCTATAAGCACAGATTGCCTCCACGACTTTTCTGCTTGTCTTGCTTTCCTTTTACTACTGAAACACTACTTACTCTTTTGAAAAGGTTACTTTGCCGTGACAGCTTTTACTGTAGCTCAGCAGACCAAGCCTTGCTGGGGTATCCTGAACGATACTCAAGGGAAGTGAAAATGTGGAGCGGTAATGATGACTGCTTAATCCTTTACTGTGAACTGAACCTGTGCTTTTCTAGGTTAAATATCAGCAGTTCTTGGTTAGTCTGTTCACTTTGCTTTTATTCTGATTTTCTTTGTTATTTATTTACACTCAGGTTGTTGTAGGTCCAGGGTTGCTTATTCCTCGCTTAGGTCATAGATTCTCTGCTTGGTGATGTAGAAACCTTTTTACGTTAGATCCTTGTTTGCATTTTTTTGACCAGGAGATAACCTGGGTAGTTTAAAAGCCTACGAATGTGCTGGGATTTCAGATATTCCTATAATAGCTTGACCAGCTGGTCAAAGGAAGGTTTTAATCTTTCTGTCTTCTGATCTAGACAGCTGGCAGAAATTCCTCCTTGTATTCTTTTTTCTTCACACCTTAAGAGTAGAGAGTTTGTAAAATTCATAGGTTTTATCCGTACACTCATCACTGTCAAATTATCTGATCTAATTTGCATTGTAAATATATACTCTGACATATGATGACACGTTTCTTCTGTTTTCTGAGTTAACTATTGAACATCAGCTGTATTGTCCAAAACTGGTATCTTATGAAAAAATGGTTAGGGAAATCTTGTTCTCATAATCTTATATATGATGTGTTATAATCACCATTGCAACCTTCAATTTTTGTACTCTCTTTTTCTTGCTTGTTTTTCAGGCTTTTAACATTCTTTGCATAGATACACTTAGGCAAAAATAATCTATTTTTTTAGAACAACTCTACTTTTTACTCTTCTGTGTCTCAGGGGGTGCCTCTTGGATTGCTGAAATTAGGTCAGATCTTCATTTTCCCATCTTTCCTACTTACTTCAAGAATCATCTCAACAAAATCTGCTAATTTTATTTCCAAGAGGTCAGAATCCTTTTTGTTACAGTGGAGTCTATCCAACATAACCAGAATCTGTTGGAACAGAATCTGCCCAGATACTAATCCAAAAATAATTTCAAAAGAGAAACCCCAGCGTTCTGTAAATCCGGACTAATTCTCTCCCCTTCTTCCACCTGAGCAAACCAAATTGCAAATCATTTTTACTTAGCTCCCTTGCTGCCAAAACCACTGTGATCCAAATCTCCATAGTATTTACAATAGTCCTTGAAAATTATAGTAACTGTGTTCTGGCAGATCTTAGATTTCTACTGAGAATAACCTATTTTTTCATATTTTTTTTTAGGTCTTTGCATTAGGAACTGGAAAGTAAAGAACCTCATTTAATCATTGTCTGTGTATGGAGATCATTCAAGGTGTCAACGATTGTATTTACTGCTTAATCTAAAAATACTTTAGTAGTAAGCACAGGTTGAGGAGTGCTGGTCTAGCAATCTCCCAACAGTCTGTCATTCTTGGGAAACAGTTTCATGGAAACCTTGGGACCTTGGGAGATTTACTTTGGAACTTGTTATAGGAATCAGGGGCATCAGGTCATCAAAGACACTTACTGCAACAACTGAAAAGTCTTCTTGGATCCTTTTCCAGAAACCAAGATATTGTTATTTCATTTTTTTTTCCAAGAAAATGGCACACAACAATCCTGTGTTCTTAGACGGGAATAATGAATGTGTTCAGGGACTGAGATACTGGAAAAAGCAGACTGAGATTGAGAATTTGAGCTTGGTGAGAACTTCCTTTTGTACATTAAATGTAGAAAAAAACACTTCAACCTTCTGATCAGCAGCATGCAAGGAACTTTCCAAAGTCTGAAAATCCAGAAGCAGCAAGGAATTGTTGAAGTTCTGTCCTGGCTAGGAGTACTCACACTCCCAAGTGCCTGTTTACCTACTCATGTAACACCTTTTGACTGAAGTTCAGTCAAATTTTTATTTCATTATTGCAAGTATCTGGAGATGGAGAATCTATATCAGTGACAAGAAACACAAAGCAAGTCATCACTATAACAGCTCCTAAAGGTCCCTGCAAACCCTTGGTAGCTGAAATCTGAGGGTAACAGTAGAGTCGCATAGAAACCATATCTGAGACCCCACATGAGAGGGAGAGACAACAGTGATTAGTCTGGGCAATCCTTATGCATATCGCAGAGCCAAAGAAAAAAAAGAATCAGTTACAGAGGAGTGCTATATCCCTGGCAGAGCAGCAATCCTTTGTGAATGAGAGTATCAGAAACCCTAATATTACCAGTGGAGAGGTTTATCCTTTATCCCTTGAAGGGATCTCACCAGCCATGGATATACACAGGCACAAAGTTTTAGGACATATTAGCTGATTTTATGAGTTTGTACTCCATACTGTACTCTCTGAGTAGCATTGTCCATTAGAAAAAAGCTCATCAGGCTTCATTAATGCAGCTGGAGCCTTATGGAACTATTTTACACTCTTTATGTTAGGCTGTCCCATCCTCCTGCGTGGCTGGTTGAGATGGGCTGACCCAGCCTATGAGCTTGTTGGGGTTGAGCAGAGCATCCTCTCTCTCCTTCTCTCCCAGCCTCCTTGCCGTGTCCCAGCTGCACGGACACACACACCCCATCTTTACTTCCATTACCTCTGGCTCTTCAGTGAGCTGATTCAGTACACAGTGCTGGCAGATGACTGATAGGGAAAACATGAAATTATTTCTGCTGTCATCGTCCCCACTTCAGGAATGTGTTTCTGCCCTCACAAGAGGCAACAGGTGGATGTCCATAGACTTCAGTGGGGAGACGGGCGCTGTCTGTACCAGGGCACATAAACCAGAAAGTTTTTCTGCACAGAACAGATTTCACTACACACAGAAATAGCAGCTATCAACAGTAAGCTAGAGATTGCCAAAGTATTTATTTTTTTTATCATGGTAATTTTTCCCCATTGGAACAGTAGCCAGAATGTGTAGAGCTTAAATATACAGCAATAATTTACAGGAGTTAAAGCCAAAGCCATTCCCTTGCCTTGCACTGAAAATCCTCATAACCTTCCTCTCTAACTATTGACAGAGCACCAGCTCAGTGCTATCTATCACCCAATTACTGTAGCACAGAGAATTCTGCCAGCTGTTTTAGAAAATACATTACATGAAATCTTGGCTGCTGAAGACTGAGGCAAAACTTTCATCACTAGGGCAGCTTTCCACTGACTGTAACAATCTTGATCAAATGCAGTTTTCCCCTTTGTCAATATCAGGAAAGTCAGAGATTTTGCAGTCCCTGAGATCATAGTCTAACCCTTCTTTGCTATTGTAAACAAAACCCCCTAAACGTAGAAATTTGAAATATTCAGTAAGATTCTACGTTCGAAGTTATTCCCCTGATAGATGCATGCACCTGGCAATTAAAATACAGCAATGAGAAACTACTACTTACAAAGCAAATCAAGACAACAACAAACAACTTTATTCTTCCAGTAGATTTTTTTCCATCCTGCTATTCACACCACAAAAGTTGAGAAACTGGAGCAGAAATAGATGTAGCATAGGCATAAAGTAAAATAAAATATATTCAGGAAATATGATTCTGTCAGTAATGCAAACAAAAATGAGATCTTATCTGAAGACACTACAGAAAGTACATATGTATTTAAAGAAATCTAAGTAAAGACATTTTTCAAGGAGCTGGAAAGGTATCACTATTCTTTTATATAGTACTGGGCTGTCTGTACTTGAAGTATATGTAGACAGGTTCATTGAAAGGCAGTGTAAGAATCTTGGAAGAACTTTTTTAGTGTAAAGAGAGAGAAATGCTAAAAGATATATCCTTCATAATGTGTGAAAACAGGAAAGACAGAAATACAAAAAATAGTAGCAGGCAGAAGTAATGGCCACAACTTTAGTTGGAACAAAGATTAATTTAGCTTGGGATATATAGGCATTTTCTTTAACGCTGAGGTTGATCAGACAGTATGACAGTTTGCCTTCAGAGGAGAAGCAAAATTATTAGATGTCTTTAAGGAAAGGTTAAGTACACTTATGGGAAGACTAATATAAAACCATCATTACTTGAAGCAGGTGTTTGGATTAGATTATTCAAGATGTCCCTTTCAAAGCCATCATTTATGGTCCTGCAATATCATTCTGTCAGGAAGACATTCCTTTGCAAACTGATGTTAAAGAAGCCTGAATCCTAGGAATATTTAAAAGGTGCTTGACAGACTGACAGATGTTAGTAGTATCCAGGAAGTTCGTATCATAATATGTCCAGCATATCCAACATGCTTTACCCACTTGGAGATGACGATAATGTTCAGTTTGTAATTCACACCACCTTACGATGTTTTATTTTCCTGCAGTGTGAAAGATTTGGTGCAGTCAATATGCACCTAGATTCTTAATAGTCAGCCAGTAAACAGAACATTTTTGTTACCATGCTAGTGATATTACATTTTAAAATATATTTTTAAGTACTTTCCTGAGGCTAGTAAAGTAATTTTACTTCCTGTATAAAACATAACTAGATCTGAGACTTCATTTCAGGGCAGGGGCTGCCTGTGCGTATACAGGGGAGAGAGCAAGAGAGGGAGAAACAGCCTCTCTATTAAGTCACTATGTTCTTATGGTTTTCTGAATTGACAGAATAAATTATTCTGTCTTCTGGCTTAAAGGGATATTTCTAAAGAAAAATGGACAGTTTGCTGTGAGACTGACATATATCAAAATGAACGGCTTAGTTTTAACCACATGGAGTTTGAAATGATAGTGAGCCATTAAAGATTAAACGTCTGAGAGAGGGGAAATGCAACATCGAACCACTGTCCAAGTTTTTTGGAGGATTGTCCACGTGTGGATAATCCAGAAAAAAACCCCATTGCCATATATTTCTGAGCGTGTTTAGAATCTACTTGTATATGAGCTTTATAGTATATATACCTCAATGATATCTATATAGGGATAGTGAAGAGGAAAACAGAGATACAGGGGAAGTATATAGTATAAAAACCAAATGCATGAAGAAATCTTTTTTAAAAAATATAATTTATCAGTACAAAAAAGAGGCATTCTGAAAACTTACAAAACTTTACACTCTGAAGCTTCTAGCATCTTCTAACGGTTTCAACCTGAACTCTGATCCTTAGAGGTGCTTGCTGTTTTTAAAGCTTTGAACTGGCCATGATGGAGGCTTCAGGTGCTTGCAATAGCCCAGGGAGAAGTTGGTGTTTTGCAAAAAATAAATGAAAAACAATCCACATGCCTTTCTAGACTCATTACTGCTGTCAGAACTCTAGCTGCTATTCAATCTTTGATTTTGTCTTAATCTCAGCTGGATTTTTTTTCTAACTACAGAAGCAAGCTGTTATCTTCACTCTTAGTGCTTTCTCTGGTTTTGTGCCATTTTCAAGGAAAGATGCCGCGGTTACTTCCGTTGTGTACAACTCCTAACAGTTCCGTCGCTGCTATTTATACACACCCACATGCGGATATTTATTATCTGCTGTCTCCCATTGCATGCAAAGTTTCTGGTGTTTTTACTTTGTTTGTCTTCTGACAAAGAAACCAGAGCTTTCCTCTACTCACTTTGTGTTGGTTGGTTGGTTGGTTTTGTTTGGTTTATTTTTCCAATATATTTGTTAATTTGCTCAAATTCCTGGGTTTTTATATACCTCTAGTAATACTAGAAATCAGGTTATCTTAACTATGTCCTAGTACCGATTCACAGTTTCTTTTTTGGTTCCCCCTTCTTGCATTGTAAACATCACTATGCTGTACAATTCTTTCCTTTTCCATACTGTTTCTAATTAGTTTCTCTGCTGCTACTTTTTTTTTTTTGTGTAGCATCTCATCATTATGGTTTTCATTGCTCTCTTTAATGATAATGTTAAACTATAAAATGAAACCTAAACTAAGGTCTATTTGCCTTATTATGTTTAGTGTGCATTTTGTCTAGGTCTATTTGATCTTTTTTTTGTTACAGGATATTAGATAACCATCAGTTGAAAATGATCAGTTTTGATGAAATTTCTGCTGTTCTCTGTCAATGAATTTTTACCTCCTGAGTAGGGGACACATGAAGAAACTGCCTTGAGAGTATTGTTCCAGTTGTAAATGTAAGGATAATATTTTATAACCATTGATGCCATAAAAATAATTATTTGAGAAATAAAAAAGAACCCAAACCAGAAGGAAGATTGGATGGGAATAATAAAGCAGAGCATGCCAGAAGCAGTCCTGTTTGCCATAGCTGGAAGCTCTTTTCCTCAGTCTAGCACTGAGGACAAGAAAAATAGAGACTGGCAAAGTATCAACCCTTTATAAACATGTAATGTTGAAAAAGTCATTTTCACAAAGATATATAACTTATTTTCTTTGGTTTAGTTTATGCCTCAGTGCTGCATTGCCCAGGAAGTCTTTCTTTTTTCTAGCCTTATCTTGAAAGGAAAGAATTTACAAGGGAAGGACAAATGTTCAATAATGGTACCACAGTAATATATTTAAAATTGTCAATGCTGGTAAATACTTGCAGTCAGGAAGCCTGAATTCTCATGTAACAAAAGGCACAACTTTTTTTGCCCTGTAATTCCTGTGCCAGTCCTAAGATATTCTATAACTTTGGAAAGACATTTTTCCAATGAAGTGAATTAACTACTTCAGTAAGCTGATCCAATGCTTAGCACATATTAATGTAGAATGTTCAGTGATAGGAATGGTTTTATAAACCATGGTTTGGGATTAAAATTAGAAATTAATTAAGCAGGAATGTTGTTGTTGTTGTTGCGCTACTGTTGTTCCTGAAACACCTCTATTCCTTAGCGATGAAGATTAAGTGGCTGAGGCAAGACTGAATTAGCCATGATTTGTTTTTCCCCTGAATCAGATCTAACCGATAAGATTTTTGCAAATCAAACAAAGACAAATAACTTGACATGCAAGTTTTTTTAATCACTGCAGAGTGTGCTCAGATCCTGCTTTTGCACCAGTTTGTTGTTGGCTCTGTTTCACAGAGACTAAAGCTGGGGCTCAGAGAAGGAAAGTAACTAGTTCAAACTCACACAGCACACTTGTGGCAAAGTCAGGTATGCACAGTCAGCTCTCCTCCACCCCTGTTTCTTTTTTTTACTATATTGCCACCTTTGGAGTGAATCAAAGACTTGGAAAGAGGGAAAAAAAACTAGAGAGGAAAAAAAGAAAAAGAGCTATTCAGTACAGGTCATGTTAAAAACTGGAACTGAATACAGAGGTCCCTTGCGTCCTGAGTTTCCAATCCTGATGGCTATTGGCAAGGGGAATATTGATTCTTTGTGTCAGAAATGGACGCATTTTCAGTTTCCCAAGATAACATGAACTATGGATCTTCTGCTGGAAGGTCCATGTGCTTACATTCTTGAAATAGTTATTTTTGTATGTTTGTCTTCTATCATCTTTTTCACTGCTACCATGAATTATGCTACCTATAAATTGTTTGCACTTGCAGGTCTTTTATAAACTAATTAAATGTTAATCTACATATTGTTTGTGAATGTTGAACACATGCACAAATGTGATATTTCTCTTTCAATAATGCTTAGACATTTTGCTCAAAAGTATGATTTTCCCACTATTCCCTTCCCATCTTCAAACAGAAATGTGTCATAAATCTTTAGATTCCTGCTCTCTTGCATAATGCAGTAACACTGAATAAGTTAGTTTTCTGATTTAGTAATGTTCACTATCACTATCATACAGATTTTGATTTATTCTCCCTTTTTGTTATACATTACACAATTAATTATTTGCATGGCAATATGTAGTGGACACAACAGGGCTTTGGGAACTGGAAGCAGAACAAAGAATCTATCGTATTTCGCATGCTCACCACCTTGCATTTTGCTTACCATAGGTAAAAGCCTCTAGTGACATGGAGGAGAATATATAGCTATCCCTTCAACTGCAGCTCTGGAAAGCAGTGGCAAGCAGGTCTGATATGAAAGATACAACAATGCTCACAATTATGTTTGCATAAATGCAGAAAAATACAGATTTTTTGCCAATATGACCATTATTTTATTATTATTTCACCTGCTTGTGTCTTATTTTAAATTTATAAATTCCTTAGGTCAGAGACTGACTTTTTATATTGCATTTCTAAACTACCAGTCTCCATGATGGGCTGCTAGTGATCTTGACAATACCAAGGCGATTTAATATTTGTGTTACATTAAACATGCAACCACTATCAGGACTGTTATCTGACTGCACAGGGCACTGTATAAATACACAGAAAGATACACCCTTACTCAGAAAGGATGTGAAAGAACACAAAAATGAAAGCAGAACAACAGAGTAGGATACAACCACACCCAAATAACATGATCACACTGATCTAGAAAAGAACACACTATCCCCATGGCTCTGAAGGATGGGCTTTTCTTATCAGTTCAATATTTTTGCTTGTTTCTGTTGTGGAAAGTATCAGTATGTACAAAACCTTTGCAATGTTATATTATTATATATTATATATATTATTATATTATATTATATTATTATTATTGAGGCTGAAAAGTTAAGTCCTCAATAGATAGGAAATGCAAGAACTAAGATCTGTATGCAAACTTAGTTTGGCTTTTTGTGATTATGCTTTCTAATTCCATCTGCAATCTCATCATTACATACTGTGTTGTTTCACAGCACATCTGCCTGATTGAGTACTCACCTTTTAAATAGCTTTTCAGTATTTCGTTTACTCGTGGCTACTGTGCCTTATCTCCTGCACTTTTCCAAACCTGCTCTAAAGACAGAGTTATTGAACTTTGTCTGAGACTTTTTATGCTATTCATATTAACATCCAACAGCTACACAAATAGAAATGAACATATTTTCAGAACATCTTTGTAACATAAGGCAGGCAGTACTCGTACATCCATTTTATATCTGGAGGACTGAGGAACAAAGGAAATTATAATAGTTCCTGCTTGTTTTGAGTTACCAATAGAAAACATTTTTTTCACTGTGTTTAGCACATTAGACATTCAAAGCACAGCTCTCAAAGACATGAAAGGCAATAGTGAACGCACAACACCTTTTCAATTCAGGCTCAAGTGAGAGACCCAGATAATGAGCAAAATGTAATTAATTGCCACACATGAATAGTTTGGCTCTAGTGACTTGCCTAGCATTGTAGACAACATCATGGAGAGAGGCTGAGTAGAAGATAATTCTGCAGAAGCTTTAATGTAGAGATCGGGCTTTCTTCTCCTGCTTCCCTCTGTACACACCTTCTGACCTGCAGGCCTGTGGGCTGTACACCTTTCACTGCACAACCGTAGCTCATTTTCACAACAGGCTGTTCCATAAAACTGAGCCCTGGTTTCTGTTGTAATAACAGTGCGTGACCTTTAAGTAAACCTCAAACCATAATAAAGTCATACAAGTGGGTTGAGAAATGATTGCACAGAGAAGTGCATTTCCAATGCTTTGAGAGCTTTGTGTTGTTTTAAAAGCAATCTGCAGGTAATATTCTGCTTGCTTTTTTGTTTGTTTTTTTATTATTATTATTTTTATGGTTTGTTTGTTTTTAAACAGAAACAGAAGCAGATTATCGCATAATGTAACATCACCGTGTGTCTTCATGGTTCACATGCATGGTGGCAACGTCTAGAACCACCGCACAGAACTTTGCAACTTGACATAGTGAAGTAACTGCTGGCCGTGGCAAGTTGTCCTTCTTACTGGGGAAATGACAGCTCTTGCTGTTCTTCCATAAGATCAATCCGTTCTGCCCCATGTTTCCAGCATTTCCTCATTAGAGTATTTTATAGCTCTTGGTCCTGTCTCAGTCTCTGTTACCCTTTCTTAGATTTCTCACACCAGTCTCCCTTTGCAATCAGTCCCACTTTCTCTTTTCCTAGTCCTTATGCAGTCTGTCCTGCTCCTTCTTTTCATCCCACTACACTACTGCTCTCTGGGGAGCTGAGCCTTTTCATTTACTGCATCTCCTCTCACTCCCAATGGCTGCCTCCTGTGCCTTCCTCTTCTCACCTAAGTGGTTCTTCACCTGCAGAGCTGCACCCAGTACGTTTTCATTACAGGCTCCCTCCCCACAATCTGCCTGCTTGTCCAGTCCCAGTTCTTCCCTAGTATCTGGGACTATCATAAAATCCAGAACCCTTCTTGTCTCTTGTCATTTCATCACACATTAGATCTGGTCTCTGAAAACAGCTAATCACTGGCTTTAAGTCTTCTTCCTACAGGAAAGACGAGGAGGAACTCTTTATCAGGGAGTGTAGTGATAGGGGTAACAGTTTTAAACTGAAAGAGGGTAGATTTAGATTACATATTAGGAAGACATTTTTCACGGTGAGGGTGATGAGACACTGGAACAGGTTGCCCAGAGAAGTTGTGGATGCCCCATCCCTGGCAGTTTTCAAGGCCAGGTTGGATGGGACTTTGGTCTAGTGGAAGATATCCCTGCCCATGTCAGGGGGGTCAGAACCAGATAATCTTTAAGGACCCTTCCAACCCAAAGCATACTGTGATTCTGCTCATCTTCTTAAACTCATCTTCTTGTCTAGTGGTCTTGGTCTTCCTCTTGATCTAGTTCTCATCTCAAGAGTCTGCTTACCTTTTCCAGATTCCAGTCCTATCCTCTTGGCAGATGCTGCACTCCAGTCCCTGTCCTGCAGCACGCACAGCGTAAACAAAACCCGTTGGGGTCTTATCTGGTAAACACTAAGAATTCTCTGTTGAGATGTGCAAATGACAATATTTCAGGGGCATATAGCTTATTTGGAAAAGAGCAGTTATTCATAAGGAAAATATGAAACATGCCCTGAAGGAAACTGCAGCATGTCCTGATAAACTGCAAATCCCTGCTCTGTAGCACAGGGATAGGGTAAAGAGTGGGAAATTTTTTAAAATTTTTTTAAGTTTACCATAAGTTTGGCCCAGGTCCATGTCATCCCTATCCTGAATCTTGGAAATGTTTCATTAATTTTGGCTGACAATAATTACATAAACTTCAAGAAAATACCTTCTTCGTGCAGATGTTTGGCACACACAGTTCCAGCTGGAATAGCTATAAACTTGATTAAGTTCTCATCTGTCTGAAAACAAAACCTCATGATAGAAAGTATCTTGCAATGTAAAGAAGTGATGCTGAAACAGTCCTACCAGAAGCTATGGAGGGTGGCAGGGTGGGTGTGAGCTAATAGAATCACAGGAGTAGAAGATGAAGTGTCAGTGAAGGAATATCACAGAATACACAAAAGAATGGGAAGCAGAAAAGGAGGAAAGAATGGGAATGAGAAAAACCATGATGAAGGAGAACAAGACTGCAGCAGCAAGGAAAGCACAAGACAGAGGTCATCAGCAGAAATCAGGGCTCAGCAGACACACTGCTTCACACTCCTCTGAGGACTCCCTCATCCCTTTCTCCCACTACATCACCACATTTCCCAGTTATTCCAGCACCAGCACGTGGCTCAAGCATTCCCACTTTATTGCCTTTGCTTTAGTAGTGTGTTTCCCTCTACTACCCAACAATTTGTTGGAGAAGAGATCATCACTGGCTCCTGGCAGTTGCTTTCACTCCAAAACTCTTGTCTTCACCCTCTAAGCTCACAGACCTAAGCATCTGCGTGTCCCTGAGCGGGCGCACCGGCCCAGTGCCTCCCCAGGAGGTACTGTGCCCAAGGGCAGATTAGGAAGGGAACTTGGCTCAGTCTCACAGAAGCTCAGACACATTCGCGCTTGTGCTGTGATTTCTCTTACACACTATGCCACAATGAAACAGAGCAGGAGTGGGATGACCCATTTGTTTGGTTGCCATGACAATGTGCTACCCAGCACAGAAAGCTGCTCTGAACAGCCTTGCTGCTTGGCTGCTGTGGGCTGACTACTAAAGAAATACTCTAAAGAAATAGTTGTCCCTTGTCATTGCACTGCACCGTGTTGACCTCCGGGAGATGAGAGGCGCAGCTCATCTGAAGTGATAGAGGTCTGTTGGTCAGAATATAGCATTTCTTTGAGAAGAGGATTGTTTTTTGTTTTTTTTCCAAGAGGGATTGGATGAATGAGGTGGGGATTTATTTATTTACTTGAAATTCCACGAGAGGTCATTTAATTTCTAATGCTAACATAATGCTGCAAACAAAATACATAAGGAAACCAACAGTGGCTTATAGACGTAGGGGCAGAACTGTATTCACATTGCAGCAGGAAGAAAAACGTTTTCTCTGGAGTGGAAGCTGCTGACATCTGTAAGTGGGTATGCGTAAAAAACATGTAAAGATATGCCTGAAGTCTGATTTAGAACAGTGGATAAAGACTGTTCTCCATCTGACATAGATGAGGGTAGGCAGCACTTGCTCTCCCAACCATGAGAAACTGTCTCTGCTGGTGCAGAAAGAAAAATACTTCACCACTAGCTTATTATCCCCCAGAGAGAACCTGGCTTTATTTCTTTAAAGAAATATTGGCTTCTCAAATACAGATCACCCAAGATATATGTCTGGAAGGGCTTTACTGAATCTTTGAGGCATTTTCCATACTCCTCACTTAATGCTGCAGCTTGCTATGAGTCAAAGACGACTTTTATCTTAAATTTTGTGCTTTGCTACAGAAGTGTTTATGCTAATATTACTAATATTATTATTAGTGATGAGAATAATAATTTTTATTGCTGCAGAACTTAGGAATTCAAATCAAGAGGCTTGCTCTAACATATCAGAGTCTGTGTCTACTTGCCTGATTTTATTTAAACTTCTAGACTCATGTTTTTCAAAATGTCTGTCAGTGAGCAGCGAGTATATAATGTGTCTTCTTAGACCAGATGTAATTCCTTTCTATTATTCAGGAGATTTGAGGATATATAACTGTTCCTGTCACATGGAGGGACGTGCTTTGCAAATCTCCGTACCCTTCACAAGAGAAGCTCTTAGCAACAGGCGAGTTCCCCGTGTAACACTCTCAGAGTGGATCTTGCCTCCCTCTGTGTATTTGCTATTAAATTAACAAGTTTGTCTCTCCTTGGAATTTCTGCTTAAATTGGCTCAAAACCAATGTCAAAACAAAGTGTTGCGTACACATTCATATAAGAGATGAAACAATGAAGACTTGTACACAGGTTTCTCCCCATCAATTCTACATCACCATTTTTGCTCGCCAGTTTTGATTTGCTCTTCAAGAATGAAGAAGAATCTTCAAGAATCAAGAATTATGCTTTTATGGTAATTCTTTCCTGAAGGAATTTTCTATTTTGAATATCATGGTAAATGGCAAAGACGTAAAAGGGGTTTACCAAACATAGATGCTATTAAAAAAAAAATCAATAGCTTACTTTAATATGATAAATGATTTTCTAGACAACTGAAAAGGGAATTAAACCACCTGTCTGGATAGCAACAAAATAGAGTCATATGGGAATTTAGTTAAGTGGAAAAGTTGGGAATAATAGTGCATGAACTGTAATCTGGGTAATGAGTTGTTTAGAGGAGAGACAGCAGTAGGAAAAGTAGAAAGGGAAGTTATCTGGCTGGATGGAGGGAGATTACTGGAGGAGATTGGTATTTTTCCAGATCAACCTTGTTTAATATTTTCAGTAATGATCTTGGCACAAAAAATGTGAAATGTGAACCTCTCATGTTGCAAATGTTCACGATCTCATAAGATCTCCATAAAAGAAAATAAGACATGAGGAAGTGAATAGATTAATAGGAGGTGAAACGAGATGGAGTTCAATTAAATGGCATGCAAATTTGTGCATTTGAAGACTCAGATTTTAAAAGTCAGGAGCTCATCCATGGGAAATAACTGAGGAGAAGGACCAGACAACAGCATAACAGTGGATCTGTGCCTGATTGTTGTTGCCAGTGAAAAACAGTTGCTCAGATAAACAACCCACAAATGGGCACTGCAAGATCTTGTTAATTTGCGGTGTGTCCCCCCAACCCCAACCACTCAGTTGCATACAGTCACCAGGAGAGGCAACTGAGCTGTGAGAGATGCAGAGGGAAGGGAATGGTGAGACGTGGGGAGTAACCAATATGACCAGAAGAGGCTGTTGAGCTCAGCCTAGGCTGAGAACAGCTGCTGTCTATAAATACATCACTGAGGACAGAAAAGAGTTATCTGTGCAGAGGACAAAGCTAGCACAAAACTAAGAAAAAGTGACAGGTGATAGTAGTAGATGACTCTATTCTGAAAGGTATGGAGGCACCCATTTGCTGACCTGATGCACTCTAGAGAAGCACACTGCTTACCCAGGGCTCGTATCAGAGATGTCACCGAGATACTACCCAGCCTCATACAGTCCTCTGACTATTATCCACTGCTGTTGTTTCATGTGGGCATCAGTGATACTGCCAGGAGCAGTCTGAGCAGTATCAAGAAGGATTACAGAGCCCTGGGAGCAGCAGTAAAAGAGTCTGGAGTGCAGGTATTTTTTTCATCAGTCCTCCTGGTCAAAAGGAAAGGGTTTGAAAGGGGCAGCCGAATCTGGTAAATAAACAAATGGTTACAGGACCGGTGCCACTGTGAAGGGTTCATCTATTTAGACCACAGGGCTTGCTTTGAGACATGGTCTGCTGGGGGCTGATGGGGTCCATCTGTCAGAGAGGGGAAGAGCGTCTTTGGTCAGAGGCTTGCCAAGCTCGTGAAGAGGGCTTTAAACTAAAGTTGCCAGGGCAGGAGAACCTCAATCCGTCCCACTCCTACTAGTGGGATGCCAATGCCAGCAATAGGTGCTCAGAGCCTGGAGAAGGATCACAGGTCATCAGGAGAGCACCTGGAGCGCAACAAAAAGAAATTACAGCCACTCCAGCCAGTAAGTTAGCTTCATTCAACTTAAGTGCCTCTATGTGAGTGCATGTAGCATGGGGAACAAACAAGAGGAGTTAGAGACATGCACACCTGCAGAGCTATGATCTTATTGGCATCACGGAGATGTGGTGGGATGGCTGGCTCCTATGAGTGGATGCTGGAATGGAAGGATACAGGCTTATTAGAAAGCACAGGCAGGGGAGACAAGGAGGGGGTGTCCCCCTTTATGTCAACGACCAGCTGGAGTGCATGGAGCTCCATGTGGGGATGGATAAGGAGCCAGCTGAGAGCTTATGAAATGAAATGAAAGGAAAGGATTAAAGAGAGGGCAGGGACAGGTGATATTACAGTGGGGTTTTGCTACAGGCCACCTGACCAGGAAGACCAAGTGGATGAGGTCCTCCATGGACAGATAGGAGCAGCCTCACATTCACAAGCCCTAGTCCTCCTGGGGGACTTCAGTGACCCCATATCTGTTGGAGGGACAACACAGCATGGCATAAGCAATGCAGGAGGTTCCTGGAATGTGTTGATGATAACTGCCCTCTCCAAGTGACAGAGGAGCCAACAAGGAGAGGTGCTATGCTGGACCTTGTTTTCACCAACAAGGAGGGGCCGGTGGGGAATGTGATGCTCAAGGGCAGCCTCAGCTGCAGTGACTGTGAAATGGTGGAGTTCAAGATTCTTAGGGCAGCAAGTAGATCTGTCTTTCTACACTTCTTTTGCCTAGTATTGCCATCTAAATGTAGTCTAGACATTCTCCACTCTTGCCTAATATCATCGGGACCAACATAGATCACGGCTTTGTCTTATCCAGAAATGCATCCAGGTGTCCAGTGACATCTTCTCCTGCTCTTTAGTAAAAAAGCCGCTGGTTTGAATTGTTAGTGTTCAGTCTCTATTCCTACCACATGATTTATCTTACAGCCATAACCCTTTCTCCTGATAGCCTTGTCATGTGAAGAATGATTAAACTTCTACTACAGAACCTACTATTAAAGGAAATATGACGTCTATTCCCATTTTAAGAATTGCTTCTTTCTTGTCACTCTGGTAATTATCAAGTCCCTATAGTAGCAGCTTCCAAGCATTTAGAAACAGAAAAACTCTCTTTCCTTTTTAAGCCTGTTGAAGAAAACAATTAATTAATTTGTTTATGTCTGCATGTATAGGATGAGTGAGGGCAGCTTGTGTATGTATAAATAAATGATTGAATGGAAACTAAATGATTTAAATGAATGCTACATTTGGACATGAAAATTTTGAGTCTTGTAGTTAATTTTGTTTCCAAGAACGGCTTCAAAAACACTATCTTGTTTGAGCTCACACATTCACAAGCCCCCACATCTCAACAGTTTCTTAGAACGGCCATCATGAGAGGCCACTGCAGAGGAGAGATGAGCCACCTGATTTTCAGGCTTTTTCTCACAAAAGGTTTGCCCCTCTGGAAGATTAGAGTTACTAGCTCTGAGGTGGATGCAGTCTGCAGCTTTCCCCTGTTACTAATGTATTCTAATTCAGCTTTTCAGTATTTGCTTCTTTCTTGCAGTAAGCTCTCAGTCCCTAAGATGTGATATAGTTTTGTTGTATTCTTCTAAAGCAGTGAGACCTTAAAGCTTTTTAAACGCTGCACAGATACTAAGCACAAACCGGACAGCAGAGTCTAATTTCCTGTGCGGTTTCTTCAAATAAAAGTCCAGGCTCACACACAGAGATTTAGTAACAGATGTTTTGTCTTGAGATTTATGTTGGTGGGTGGAAGAAACAATGACAAGAAGCCTACAATATCTGAAAAAGAACAGGTACTCCAGGGCATCAAATAAATATTTACTTGCAAATTTGAAAACAAAAGCTAACGATTAACTAAGCATAAACTGTTTTGCCAGAGTCATTCTGGAAGCATTCTTTATTACCCAGGAACTGCTGAAGTTAAACACATTCCTGAAGCACTTTAGAAACATGTTTTTTTTTCCTTCTGATCTGTGCAGATGGTGGGCTGCTGATGATTCCTGCTTGGGAGAAGTGAGAAATCAAATTAAACCCTTTAATAGGACATAGAGGGAGAACAGCATTATGAAGGGACCTTAAACTGGACAGTGCTCCGAGAAGGCTTTGCCTGAACCTTCTTCTGTAGCGATCTCTCAAAGACTGAAATGATTTTAAACTCAAATAAACTAGGTTTTATTGGAACATGGACTAAAATATTAGCTTTAAAATAGAGAAACCTGGAAAAGACTGGGTAAGAAATAATAGAAATAGATAGATATATACACCCTTTACATGTCTAGAAACAAAAGAAGAAAGAGTAACAAGAACACTGATAAGCAACTAGCAAAAGTAATCAAAACTACTAATAAATATTTATTCATACTCATCAGAAACAAAAAGCCTGCCTGAAAATTTGTAGGGTCCACTGATGACTTGGATATGGAAGACACTCTCAGAGAAGACAGAGCAATTCCAGAGGTGGTAGATACTTTTGTTGCATCAGTGTTCACTGCAGAAGAAACAAGGGATATTCCTATTGAAAAATCATTCTTTATGGGGGACTCATCAGAAACTGAAGTGATGCTGAAGGGATGCTGGAACTGACTGAAAAATGAACAGTCACATATCACAAGGACCAGAGCACGTTCACTTATGAGATCCAAAGGAAGTCAAGGATGAAATAGCTGAATTACTAATCATGGTGTATGCCCTTTTACTTAAATTGCACCTGTACCTGAGGACTCAGGGGTGACATTAAGATGTCTGTTTTTAAAAAATGTTTCCAGAAATTTATGGGGAAACAACAGGCCTAAAAAGCCTAATAGCTATATAGAGAAAACCAGTAGAAATTATAATAAAGAATGGAATTAATGCACATGTAGTACATTTGATTTAACTGGCAAGAGTCGACCTGTTTTGTTTTGTTTTTTTTTTTTGTGAGGAATTCAGTATGTTTTTGTAAAGGGAAGCCCTTCACAGCAAATCTTTTACAGTTCTTTGCAGAGGTCAATAAAGGTATGGATAAGGATGACGTGATTGATAGGTACTTAAATTTTCAGAATGGTTTTGATGCATTTTTACTGCAACATTACACCTGTGATGTAGGAAGCTCACCAATAGAAGCAAGATATAAATCAAAATGTACCTTTATTTTAACATGGCTATGGTAATGTCCTGTTATAGGCCAGATGACTCCTGCCCACTGTGTCTTTGCAAGTACATTGTTGCTCCTGGGACTGGTTTCAGACAACACAGAATACTTCTGAGTTGCAACAAACCCCAGACAATCCCTTCTGGCCCTGTGGTATTTATTATCTGAGAGTCCCAGACTTCTGCTCTCTGTTCCTCTAAATAGTTTCTCAGTCTGTGCATGAGCTGCAGGGTTCCTGCTCTGAGCAGAAACTCTTGTGCCACAGAAACTCCACTTCTATGAGAAAACATATCCCCTGGGAAGGAGGAATCTTCTCCTGCCGTCTAGAAGGGTCCATCTCACCCAGCTAGTCCCCTGAAGGAACATAATGCGAGGCAAGAATAAGCAGCCAAACAGAGCTTGTCCATCACAGCTATGGACAAAAGTGAACATTCCTGCTGATTAGCAGGAAAGCTCTGGAAGCACCTGCTGCCAGCTCACAAATGGAAGCATCCTTAGCGGGCTCAAAGCTGTGCAGGCCATTGAGATATCAACTGCCACACAACATCCTGGCATAACAGATGATGTGTAGGGAAAACAGGGAAAGAAACAATGTGATTTTTTCAAGAAGGCAAGAGAGGGACATTATGGCACACTGATCAACAACTGAAGAATGTCCTTTAATAACCATGATCAGTTAAAAAGCTGTTAATCTTACTTATATTCAAAGACAGGCAGCTTCAGAATTTAGGAGGTGCAACTGGGCTCTCTCTGTGAAGCAGATCTTTCGGTGCCAAAGAATCCAGCCCTTTATATCCTTAAAGGGAATCTACCAGATTTTGTGCCCCATTTAGATGACTTTCTAACAGCTGAGAGGTAGCTGAGTTCAAATTATATGAGCTGGATTGATAAGTATTGCCTTAATTTCTCATTGTTGCAATTTTAGTCATCTCCCTACTTCAGATGCTTGCGGCTATTATCTTGCCATCCACAGAGTATCGCCGCATCATTAAAGCACACTAATTTTCATCATTTGTCTCTTAAATGCACACTAGCTTCATCAGAACCTTCAATGTATTAGATACTGTAGAGCTCAAACTTGTTTGTTCTTTTGCTTTTCTGTGGCAGTAAATACAAATGTCTTTCATTGTTTTGCAACTTTTATTTTACAGATTTGCCCATAAATTGTTGATGATCTTGGCTGTTTCCAGATGTTTTTATCCTAAAAATGATAGAAGTCCCAATCCAGCACTGAAGTTAAAATAAAAATAGCTATGCTGGATCAGCCTGGAGATTCATAGTATCTGATAGTATAAGAAACAGGGTAGGCATTACCACGTAGTTACACATCCCCTCTTATCTCCCAGCAATGTGTGGCTTAAGGTTTTCATTAGTGGTATAGCTGTGCAGTATAGAATATGGGAGGAGAGATCACAAAACATAGATGCAGTTCTACAGATCTCCCCACATGACAGAGAAACTTTTCACTTGCTAGATGCTGTGTGAAGGTCAGAGACGTGGCTTTAAGATATACAAGAGATAAAAATGGCTAAAAAAATGGGTGAGGTAGGTTGGTGGAGGAAAAGATAACTATCTGCTCATCATTGCGCTGGAAGTATTTTGGCCAGAGCTGAAAATCAAGCTATATATGTTTATAAAAGTGTGCTATGACATTTAGGTGGTGTTTTTTTGGAATATGCTATTTATGTGAAAAAAAATCTCTACTTTCTCTTCTTTTTTACCTTAAAGACACAAAGAAAGTGTAGGTCTTAAGCTAATGTAAATGATCTGCTCCAAATTTGATGGAGATTAGCTAATTTATACACCATGAGGATCTGGCTCATATTCTTTGGAATTTGTTAAGGGACAGCCCCAAAGGAATCTATCAACTAGAAACATAGGAAAACCTTAACCTTCAACATAGAAAAATAAAGAATTTGAGATATCTATAGGAAAAACTGGGGGAAATGGAGTTCGGCGAATGCAAAGGCATGACATTAAAACCTTGGAGAAAGCTCAGGAAAGATAAACCTCTGTCCTAATGCAAGACACCCTAAGAAATCAGAGTGGAATACATTCCAATAAACATAACTAAAAGGATAAAAATGCAAGATTTATAAAGAGAAATATGCAAAGGATATGACTGCTCACTCTACTGGGAAGTGATATTTTAGGAGAAAATTTCTTATGTATCTTTTAAAAGGTCTGCAGAAACACTGAGCGGCCTCCTGGCCTTACCTTCCCGGAACATCAGAGAGGCAGCTCTCTGTAATGCAGCATCCAAGTGCTTTTTTGCAGCGCGCTACACGCTATGGCTAGTGTCTGTCATATGGTTTTTGCCTTCTCTGATGAGAAGGACAACTCGTGTCGTACACCTGAGTTTTTCAAGTAATTTACCAGCTATACTTTTATTTTAGAGAAGGCAGAGGCATAGACCTGTGTCTGGGATTTCTAGTGGAAGGCAACGAAATTTGTAAATGAGTTCCTGGATGAGGACAATCTACACATAGTTGCTGCCCCATGGAGAAGACATGTTGTCACCTGTTGTTAGGATAGGTTTCCTTGAAGGAACTCAGAAATAATAATTCTCATCTAAACGAGCAGTTCCTGAATTGCTGATCTTCAAGGGGCACATATAGTTCTTGAAGTACAAATGACTCAACACCTAATCTTACTCCAAAAATTAAAACAACTTTTACTAAAAGGTATGTCTTGGTGGTTATGTCAGTGGGTTTATGATTTTGTACTGGACATTTTCCTAGTTACCACAGAGAGATTCTGGTACAAGTAAAAATTTCAATCCAAATAGAAAACTGAATTTTAAGTAGAAAATTAACCCTGTTTTACTACTGGAAGAATTCCCATGTACTGGACTCAAAACCTGGGTATTTTCATTGGCTGCTTTCAAAAAGCAAAAAAAATCCCTTTGTATTTCTGTGCACACAAAGTGGTCACTTAAAGGCAAAAGTGAATAAAGAGCATTTCGCTTAATTTATACATCCTTGTGTGCTTGGTTAGCTGCTGTGAAATATCATTTGCTTTTAGTAAGAAGCCACAGGTATCGAACTGATTGTTACAGTATCTTTATGAGAAATCGCTGCAAGTTGGGGAACACTTTCTATTTCACAGCAGGTCTGTCCTTTAATTTGAGTAACTGACGCACTGTGGCTGGAGGAAGAAATAGTGAACTTTTGATTTCAGCCAGCTTTCCCGAAGCACACACAGATGAGCATACAGATAAAGCGGACAAAGAAAGGGAAAATCTCTGATTGCAATGTGCTGCAGGCTGGTTTCTGGCCGGCAGCAAGCTCTGCCTTAGCTCTGCTGAAGCAGGAGGCAAGCAAAGGACAACGTCACACCAGATGTCTGCTGTTCCTGCTGGTGAGCAGAGCAAGGGACTGGCTTGGCTACAGCATCGCTGCTGCCAAAACTCGCTTAGATGCCATTTCATCACCTTAGGGTCTGAAAGGCAGCCCTGTGCTTTTCAGACCTGAGCTTCCCCCATCATCACCCAAGGGCGGATCTTCAAAGGCTCAAGAGAGCAACTGGACCTCCGCTGTGAAGACTATGCAGCCAGACAGAAGAAAGAAGAAAGGAAGATCGGTGTTGCTTTGGGAATACCTCCCCAAAGATGCTGGATGGGTAGGGGTGGATTGTCTTTATGTGAAAATGTGTTTTGTCAAGAGGAGGACAGCTCTCCCTCGTGACAGCAGCTTCTGGGAGGGCACTGACACCGCTAGCATGCATTTCTCATTTTGTGCCCTCAGTTGCTCTGTTCCTCTCATTCCCATATGTGACTAAAGACTGCCTGAGGGATGTCTTACCAAAATGATGATGTCAGTCATTTGTTTGGGTTGGAAATGGGAGAGATGAGCAAACCTCACATACATAGGGGTGGTGGGAGGAAGGGAGAGAGTCAGAGAGAAGCGCTGTCTTTTTACTTCCCAACGATTCTCTTGCACCTATAAAGAATTTCAAAAGACTGATTTAGGGCACCTCGAGGTTTCTTCCCCAGCACCTGATCTGGTAATGCATCCCTATATTCTGTGCTGACCTGTAGCTGACTGCAAAAAGTTTATCCTCAATGAAGTAAATTTCACTACTGGGAATCGCAAAAACTGAATTTTCTTCTGTAAAGCAACTCCAGAAATGAAGAGTAGAAACATAAATAACTAATGCCTTATTCGTCTAAAAAATAAAAAAGAAGGAAAAGGAGGGACCTTCTGCAACACTAAAAGCTTGGATGATGCAGAAACTCAATTCTTGGTTCTGTCTTTTAATAAATACACAATACTGTTGAGGATATTGGCTCTCTTTCCTGAGGAAATCCAGCATGCTCTTAACAATTCCTGTACATTGCCAGGCAGACATCAAACTACATGGCCAAAAATGTAATATCCTTCTTTCTATATATGTAGATGGGACAAATAAGTAACCCTTTGAAACCAGATCTTTTAAAGATGGCTGAAATTTTCAAATGAAGTATTTTTGGTGGAAAAAATGAGTTTCTACTAAGCAGATATGTCTTCTCTCAGAAACTTTTATGTTCGTTATAAACCTGAAAATGGCCCAAAACGGGAAAATTCTGGCCAAGTTTTGAAATTCTTTTTAGCTTTCATGTTTATTTATTTTTACAGAAGATCTAAGTGGTCTGCAGTAACTCTTCTGTCTTTAATTAACTCTACAGTATTTTAGAAAGACACTTCTTATAAAGCGATAAAACAATTTCAGTCATTCTATAGAAATCAATGATTTCAATTCAGTAAGACAACAAATAATTTGTGGCATCCAAGTACAAGATGATATCATTATTTCACATCTGCAGCAAACAACAATTTAGGAGGAGTATGAGAAAATAATAACCCCTTACTATAAATGTTCATTCTTATCCTTCTTACCATATGCACATGCTCCATGTGGAATCCCCTGGTGTTTTAAAATGCAACGTGCTTGGCCTACTGCTGAGATAATAGCTTTAGTCACATTTCCTATTATGATTTATTCAATCCTATTCTCTAAAACAATTATACAAATTGTAGAGTGAAAAAAAAAACCCTCAAGGCAATATAAAGTAACACTATAGGTTTCATTAAATCTCACTAAAATGGGTGGACTGTTATAACCACAAGACATTAAGGTACATTCAAAAACACATTCCAATCCTGCTACAAAAAATAGTTTCCTCCACCATAAATATAGTCCTTTTACTGCTAACAGTGCACCATGCGGTAGCGTGTAAAGATACACTGAGCCAGGTTTAACAGCTAACTGCCACAGTAGGAAGAGTTGCTCCATGCCAATGCACTATGGTGCCAAAGCTGGTTGGTCTGTTATGAAGCCTCATAAGGATTTTTGCTGTCAATTGGCTTGAGGTCATCCATGCAGGACCACCAGAGAAGGGCTGAACAACCAAGCCAGAGAGAAGGCTGCTGTAAGACCTAGGTTTTAGTCTAAGCTATTCCTTTGAGAGTGGCCAAGAGCAGAACGTGAAAAAAGCCACTTTTCGGGCTGAGTGCTGACTGAGAGGTGTCAAAATATTAAGAAAGGCAAGTATTTCCGTTAGGTCCTCCTGGGTGAGAAAACATGACTTTTCAAATGCTTACTAAAGTAATGGGGAGGCATCAAAGAAACAACTGACTCCATCACCACACTTTTCCTAAAAAAAAATCCCTCGATTATTTAACTTTGAACTGCCCAATTAGGATAAAGGAATAAAGGTAAATATTAAGGTAGGAATTATGAACAAGGCTCACTGCATTTTTCATTATAAAAATCAACAAATGTGTTTTTCAGTACCGATTAATTTGTCTTGGAGAAGAGTTTTGAATAGACAAAAGAAAGTAACACTACATCAGGACGCAGAAGTCACACAGATTTGTACTACGTCTTTTTGATGTTCCTAAACTAGAAAGCTTTGTAAATACATTTGATAATTAACAACTGAAATATTAATTGCTCACGTCCTTAGTGGGGGATAATGAGAATGGCAAAATTGAATTATTTTCTAATGCTTAACAATTTATTTGCTTTGCAGAAAACCAGATGTGTTGAAATTGGGTCCACACAGAAAGTTAGCAGACTTCCTATTATATCTCTCTATATAAAGTCTCGTGTTTAACACAGGCATAGGATTTTGCATGTATGCAACTTATTTCAGGATTTCCTGTTGCCCTCTTCTATGGACTGGAGCTACTTTGAGCTATACAAGGACTAAGGGAGGAAAAGAATCCTAGTGGGGACAACTAATGGCAGGAAGGGAGGGAATAGAAGTACCTGATGGGCACATTTCATTCCTTCTTTAGCCTATGACCTAACATACAGTTAAGCAAAGAAAGAACATCCGTAATTGTTCAGCTGCGTTACAAAAAAAAAGAAATCTGTGCTGTGGTTTATACAAGGCCTGGCTGACCTTGAACACTCACAGACAGCTTCCCCAGAGTCAACTCCTACAACTTGGATAGATAAAAACCAGGCATCTGCAAGACAGATGGGACAACAAAGTGTTTTAGTTGTTTCAGGACCATGATACAGCTTCTGCAGAAATCCACTGCTACAAGTACCTCCTTCCTTCTCTCTCTTGCTAGCCTGGGTTGGAGACACAATTTGAGAGTCCAGTGTGACCTAGGAGTTACCAAACCTGGGCTGCGGTGGACCAAAGGAGAAGGGGGAAGAGATGCAGAAGAATACAAGGGGAGCCCTAAGGGCTTACTGGGTTTGATGTTCACTTGCTTAACTGTATTTTTAACAGCAGGTTTGCCATGATAGTAAAGAACAGTAATATAACTAGAACTGACCTCATTCACATCACTTCAGAAGAGACGTTATATTCACATCACTTCAGACCTCTTATTTGGTCTCAAATTTCTAATTTTTAAATCTTTGGCAGTCACTGTCTTTGACACCACTTGTGGGTTAGATTTCTCAGTAGATATACTGTAGTTCTGGCAGACAGCGCAGCCTGTGATACTCCTTCCTAGCAAATTCCTCATCTGCTTTATTAATACTGGATCTATATTACATGCCAGAAAATCCTCTTACTTTATGGTGTAGTACTACACTCTGTGTTACTGTGAGCACTTTACATCAGTCCTGTTCAGTGTCTTTAGACTAAATGCTAATTGGGTGCTTTAAATCTTTCCCACTTCCTTTTCCCCTTCTCCATTACCAGTCTCCTTTGCTTTCATATTCCCTCCTTCCCCCAACCCTCTTCAGGTCTTCTTTTCAGATTCGACAGTGGTTTCTCCATTTTTCAATTATCACCTGCACCAAGATTTTATTTTCTACTTGGTTTCTGGCAAGCCACTTGGCCATTTATGTACTCGAGTGTCTCACTGATAGCGGGTTGTGTCTCTGCTTGTAGCCGCCAAGCCAGCAGTGGGCAGTTCCTGCACATCATGCAGAGGTGCTTGACCTGACAGCCACAGTCTGGGAAGCCTTGCACCAACTACCCTTCCTGATTCCATCTGCCATCTCCATCTCACACCTTTCCCAGTTAGAAGGACAGAAAGAAACATATCAACGTGCCTGAAACTATATTCCTTTTAAAATAAGAGGCTCGTTGGACAAGAATCACAAAGGTAATGAGTGGTTTATTTCATGTCTCTTTCTGATTCACCTTTTTCTTCTAAGGATATTTCTTACTTTAGGCTTAGAGAATGACAAATTCGTTTGCATGCTGGTGTAAGTGATAATAAATTAGCTGCCTAAATCCCTGCTTCCTAGTCTACTGAGAAAATAAGAGACGTGCTTATTAACATTTTACGCAGCCTCTGGATAGAAAGAATATATCCAGAGTCAACAAACAACTCTTAGATTTCAATACTGAACTCTTTAGCTGCTTAAAAATAATTTCCTTAAAGCTTGTTAGAAGGATACAGGGATTCTCTTGAGTTAAGATCACCATAATAGAGACATTCTCACAACTGTATTTATTTCTCTTTATGCACTTGCAAATGGCCTGAGCTGTAGCCATGATGGAGTTAAATGTGGCTGCTAACATATTTATGGTTCAAGAGTCTACAGCCTGGCTATAGACAAATCCTGGAGCAGTTATTTAGGACCTTTTCTCCTGTTGTGTTTTTTTTGTTTGTTTGTTTATTGGTTGGTTAGTTTTGGTTTGGGGTTTTGGGTATGAGTTTTTTTTAAAAAAATTTTTTTTTTTTTTAATACAACTCAGTTACAAACATTATTCTGTTTAATAATAGCAATTCTTGGACAATGTTGCAACCACTCCTGATCACTACAACCTCTCTTTCATGCTAGCTGCTCCAGCTCATATCTTGCTTCTCTGCAACTGGTTCAACATTCATCTGAGTTTCTCATGTTTGTTGATTGGAGAGGGTTTCTCAAAGTACTCTTAAAAATATCCAGAAGGAACTGCGTTCTCCAGCCCTGGCTCTTGAAGCAATTTAGCTTTGTATTGTCCTTTTGAATCACGTGACTATTACTTGATTATTTTTTCTGACCCTTGGCACCAAATTTGTGCATCTGGTCTTCTTTCGAGAAGTTCTTTGAAGCTGTATTTCGCTTATATTTCTACTTTCATGACTGTCTACTCCCCTCCTTTCCATTTCCTTCTGCCAACCATTCCCTCCTTCTCTGCCTGCCCACTTGTCTTTGCTTTTCCTTTGATGTTTTACTTACTCATGAGAATACTCTCGCATTCCAGCTGGGTTTTTGTCTTCACACAGATCCCTTGCTGCAACACAGCTTCACATTGTCCTTTAAACAATCTTCCTGCAAATAAATTATTTAGACACACACATGCACACATCTTGTAAAATAACTGCTGATTCCAAAGTAGCTGATTCTATTTCTGACTTAATTTCGCTTTTGCAAAACCATAAGGCCCTACTGGCAGAAAAATCCATTGTTCTCTGAAGGAAGTAACATTTTAATGTAACAAATAATTTTTTTTCCATGTGATCAATACATATTTTTTCCTGTGAAATATGAAAAGCTTTGTTTCTGAGTGGGAGCAGGTGTAACAGATCCCCCACAAAGCTTTAGCCGACTCACAGAGTATGCTGGCAGTTAAAATAATCTACTAAGCATTTCGTGTGGAAGCTACTGACTGATCTGAATATTCCTTAATGTAATTGACCACACTCAAAATTTATGTCCAAACACTTGAATCCATTTCTGTAAAAGAGATGATATATTCTTTCATCATCAGTGCCCAGATATATGCTACACAGAATCACAGAATGGTCAGGGTTGGAAGGGACCTCTGGAGATCATCCAGTCCAACCCCCCTGCCAGAGCAGCTACACCTACAACAGGTTGCACAGGACAGCGTCCAGGCGGGTTTTGAATGTCTCCAGAGTGGGAGACTCCACCACCCCTCTGGGCAGCCTGTGCCAGTGCTCTGCCACCCTCAAAGTAAAGAAGTCCCTTCTCATGTTTAGATGGAACTTCCTATGTTCAAGTTTGTGCCCATTACCTCTTGTTCTATCAATGGGCACCACTGAAAAAAGACTGTTCCCACCCCCCTGGTACTCTCCCCTTAAGTATTTATAAGTACTGATAAGATCCCCCCTCAATCTTCTTTTCTCTAGACTAAAAAGACCCAAGTGCCTCAGCCTTTCCCCATGAGAAAGATGCTCCAATCCCCTAATCATCTTAGTAGCCCTACCTTCATTTTAAATTATTAGTGCAATTCCCCCAAAGGATGAAAGTCCTGTTTTCATAAAAAACAGTATGCACCTTTATTTTCTAGCAGTCTGCCCTAAGCAAAAGACAAAATGTTTCTCATAGTCTACAGAGAAAAGAACTTACATCTCTGCAATTTACAGCAAAAGACTGTACAAACATACCTCTAAATGTCCATAAACCAACACTCTGCAATTGTTTTCTAGAGAGAAAGCAAGAGAAGCCAGCAGTTCTGATTCTAGTACGTACTTCAGAATTGCAATACCTGCTTTGTCTGAACATCATTCTGTCAAATGTTTGCACTATGTAAAGGCATCTAAATCACCCATCCTGCATCTAATTCATTATAAAATCACAGTGATCAATTAAATCTATAGTCTCATCCTGACTTCATACACTAATGGCTGATACACATACAGGCAGGATCACAGGAATCGTCTAGTCCATTATCCCACAACAAGCTAGGAACAGGGAAACCTAATCCACTCCTCATAGATGCTTTTTCAATCTGTCCTTAAAAAGCTGTAACCATGGGGAGCCCATGTTCTCTCAAGGTAAGCTATTCAGTAGTTAATTATCACCAGCATTAGAGAGTTTTCCCTAATGTCTATCCTAAATCTCCTTTGATCTAATTTAGCCTGATTACTTCTTGTCCTGTTCACTGTAGATATGAG
Organism: Ibidorhyncha struthersii; assembly: GCA_013398815.1. NCBI lineage: Eukaryota > Metazoa > Chordata > Aves > Charadriiformes > Charadriidae > Ibidorhyncha > Ibidorhyncha struthersii. The sequence goes on along the minus strand of VZSZ01006913.1, from coordinate 681,967 downwards.
GAACAGATAACTCTCTCTTTGCAGCAATATCTATTCCATGTGTAAGCTTTTCCATTGTAAGGTCATATTTTCTAAGCCTCTCTATCTTTTGGTTACAGCAATGATTTGCCTGAGCATTTATACACTTAAAACAGGTTTGGATAAGACCTTCTGCAAATTTGGAAACCAAGAGATAAAATCTTTCATGCGAGGTTTAATCCAAGTTGGCTGCATAGTAAATGTTAGAAGCACCTCATGATTCTTCACATAAATCTTGCCTAGAACAGGAATAAAACCTCATAAGTATCATGCTTGTAAACAGATTTCTTCCTGGATGAAGAGAAATCAGATTCCATGATTATGAAAAATAATACGTCTTTGGTAGTCTGACCTCAGTCTCTGCCAGTCTCCTCATAATTAAAATTGTAATAACCTGATAATTAAAGCTTTCGTTACTAAACAATTAGTACTTGGGTGTGGCTGAAAGTGCTTCATGCAGGAACATTGAGCCCTCTGGCCAAGAAAGGAGCAGCAGGAGGCAGGGAGTGGTTGTAGCTGCAGATTTCACCCTTTAGCAGGAACCCAGGTTCAAGCAATGAAACTGAGCCTTCTGCCCTGCTGGTGGCCACTGCTTGCCACTGCCCACCTCCATCCATCCTGTCCTCGTTCCTTGGTAGATAAAACTGGTAAACTGTAGGTGTGCTAAACTGCAGGTGTGCTAAACTGCAGTGGAGTAAGATTCTCTTCTGTCAGACATTGGCAAAAGAAATACAGTGGATTATTGTCATGGCAAGGAAGGGGCTTGCTGGAGACAGGTTCAGACCAGAGCGTGAAGTGATGATGTACGTGGAAGCTCACAGCTCCTAAATAATGCTGTTCATAGGATAACCTGGTAGTGAGAGCTGACAAAAGGACCGGTGCCTGAGAACGAAGGCATTGCTGTCCCAACAAAACCTTCCCAGTCAATCACAAGACCTTCTCACACAAATACAGTGATATTTTCTATCTATCTGTCTTAAATAGAAAAGATGGGTAGTTTTGTTACTCTTGTTAGTAGTTCATGCACACTACAATGAGAAGGAAAGTTTAATCACCTGATTAATCTCAGTTTCCCACAGTGCTCAGAAAAGACACATTTTTTTTCTCACAATTTGCCAGCAAGTAATGCCTCTGAACATGACAGAATTTACTGCAGGTAAAAGAGCCGTGGAACACGACTAAGGAAGTTCCAGTAACACATCCAAGTAGGGATGCACTGAGAGCAAAAAATTTGATAATGTAAGATGGCTGTGCAGTACGGGTGATCAGACCTGGGCTGAGCTGTGCCCAAACCCTGTGTTAGCCTTTTGAGTGCACTTTGCAAATACAGTCATACCCCAACAGGCTGGATACCTCAGCAGGCGAATAGCAGAGCTAGATAAATGCTAAATGGCTACCAGTCCAGCGTAAAAACTTATAAGATTTAAATCGTATAAGATTTAGTAAAGGTTTAGGTGATGCTTGAGTCTTCTCTGGAGAGAATGCACGATGTTTCATGCAAAGCAGTGGGAGCATGGGGCTGCTCTGTATACAGCAGAAAAGGCAGAGTCAAAGGCAAGAAGAATGAGACAGGCACATTTGTCAGTAAGGGAGTGTTCATTAAGTAAACAATTCTGCTCTGTAACACCCACAATAATTACAAAGATGAAAAGGTTAGACTGTTGGTGTGCTGAGATACATCAATGAATACTTTCTTTGTCTTTGAAAGAGAAACTGGTTTGTGTTCTCTGTTTATTCACAGACTACCCCAATAAGTCCTTCCTCAGACTTGGGCAGCTGTCCCTGGGAGAGCACAAAAAGTGTTGGGAATGCTGGTCATATGGAAACAACTTGGTTTGTTACACCCAGCAGTTACACATTTTAAATTAAACTATGAACAGAAAGTATATGTGTAAACATGGTAGCCACATGGTCAAGCCATTTTCAAAACCAGTCACTTAGGCTGGGGTTAATTTTAATAATGTTCATAGGAATCTATAAGCACATCCAAGAAGTAAACTATCCCTATTGTGGAAAACAGGGCACGTCATTGAGCAAACATGATTTAAGAGTAAGACATGCAATTAATAACATTAAAACCAACAGATTATAATAAAATATGACCATTAAATGAGAAGTAGGAATTGTTCATGTTTCACTGAATCATCCATTTTAATACTGCTGAACAAATAACTTGCATCACTTATTACTCATATTAAGAACATCGTAAGAAGGCTTAGAAGTGTTTTGTCCAAAACTTATTAAAGTTAAGGGAGTATTTATCAATGTGTGTCTGGAGCTGAGGCTGGAGTATAAATTCATCACATGAAGCTAGTGGCCAGGTTAAAATCATTAGGAACCTGGAGTTTAAAAAACTCTTTGGAGGCTGATGTGTTTTTTTCAACTTTAGCTTATGATTTCCAGAAGTTTTAAATGTGTATGTATTTTAGAAATGGATTGAATGATAATTTATTTCAGGTGAAATTTAGCAATCTTCAACAGAAATTCAGAGAAGTTTCTATTCTTTGTTTAAGCAACAGAAATAGAAGCTAAGAGTTAACAGAAAGGAACCTGACATGTACCAAATACGCCTCAGTCTTCCAGTCAAGAAATCATTAAGATTATATGTATTGTAATCACATTAATCATACTCACAATTATAACCTAATTACATCTTCATCCTTAGACTATCAGCAGCTGTGTCTTACCTGGCACTAGGGCTACTGTCCTGTCATCTCAGACAAATTTCTAATTCCTTTTATCTGTAAAATATTGTCTTTTAAAACTGTTTTGCTGCTTAGCTGTTCAGGAGGAGAACTTAATCTGTTCTTTACCATATCTTGGCCAGCTGTAACCTCACAACCCTTGTCATGGCAAGATGAGAAATCAGCATTTTCAGGACCAGAAAAATATTGTTTAGTCAGAGATCTTTCTTTTTGGTGTTTCATTACTTCAAACCTGCTTTGGTTACAAAAAGAGGAACCAAAGTGATTCGTGAACGGATCCTAAAGGACCAAATAGAGCTCCAAACCCTGGCTGAACATGGACAGAGGTCTACTGTACTCAAGTCAGGACAGCGCTTAGAGATGAACTTTGAGTTTATGGATACTTTTTCTCTATTCTCTTCATCAAGATGCTTGATTAAGTCTTCAGTTACAAACCCTTCTGTTTTACATCTATGAGATGTGAAGAAAGACTCAGACAAGGCTTGTGGTAACTAGAAACAGTTCGGGCTTCACAAATCAGATGCAATGGGCTTTATAGCATGTTCAAGGGTGTCCACTTGGAGTATAGCTCAGTCAAACAAGAACAATTTTTAATCTTACATGTTTAAGACATTATGTGAATAGGCCAATCTGGCCGAAATCACAAGAAGTATGCACTGTTAAATACAGTTAATTTGGCTTATATCCCAGCATTAGTATCTGGCTGAAGTAAACAATTCCATAATGATGAAGTGATTATTATATATTCTTTGAACAGCTATTTATATTCTTCACCATACCGTTTTTCAAAAACAACAGCATATATTAAGGTGCTCTGCCATCCATAAGACACATAACAGAAATGAGCCTGACTCAAACACCCAAATTAAAACACTGTCAGTCTTTGGGGATTTTGAGATGTGGATCTGCTTTCTGAAGCTGGGATCCCCTGTTAGGACATAGGTGGCTTTGTGGAAGGAGGGAAGTAAGCAGAGAATCAAACGTGAATAAGCTATTAGCTAAACACCACCGGAGCTCCTGCCACTGGCCAAGTTCAGTGAGGGGAAGGAGAAACACAAGGTACCTCCTTTCTTGCATGCTTTATCACAAGGGTAAGTCAAGTAGAGTACAAATGAAAGTAAAGCCCCGGGCATGTCATGAAACTGGATCAGTTCTCAAAAGAGCAGTGAAGTAACCCTTTTTGCCCCGGCCGAACAGCTGGCTAATTAAATTCTGAAAGTCCTGCAGTTTCATTCACATTTGAAGTAAAAGATGCTTTCAGGAGTCATCTTGTTGATGAGAAGTAACAGTTTTTTAGAAGTGACAGAATGATAAAAGATTCCCCCAGAAGAAAATCAAACCATAAAACTAGATTATCAAGGTAAAACTAAATATAACTGGGTTGTCAGGGTTACCTTTTCTGAGTTATTGATAGTCAGAATAACTCCCCCATCATTACTTCAACGTTTGATAGTTTATGAAAAATTCTCTTTTCACCCATTAGCCATTGCTTCTACAAAAATGAAAATAAAGGAGACATCTGGACACTTCAACAACAAAAAAGCTCACCTGCATAACTTTCTTCTAGGTTTCTGTATAAAAATACTTACTTGTCTGTTAAGTTCCACCATCTAGGAATACCTGTCCCACTAAATGTTCTGGCTCTACATGATTCGCTTCCATATTCAAGATTTATTTATTATCTTAAAGAAGTGAGAAATATCTTTATGAAATGAGTCTCCAGTTAAGCTTGCGTTCCTAAATCACTTAGACATCAGAAAACCTACTTTTTACACATTTTCAAAGGATAATTTGAATGGCTTAAATGGGACTAGAAAAGCATATGATTTATAGTAAAAAAAAAAAAAATGTTGATTTCTGCTGGGTGAGGTGTACTACAGAAATTAGAGGTGGTACTTTTTATTTCCACTTTTTTCCTTATATTAGAGTGTCATCTCTCTGGGGTAAGGCTTATCATCTTAATGTATGTGTCAAGTACAATGGTGACCTGAAACTTGACTGGGCAGCTCTAGCTGATCCCTTTCAGACAAGACTGGAAACACAGAAAGCATGGCCTGCAGCTAGAATCTACCATCATTCTACAGAGGTGTTCAAAGAAAAAGATCCACACCCAGCTGCCTAGTTGCAACTGAGCTCTTGTTATTGCCCTGACTGCAAAATTCAATGAAAGAATAACATTTAAAAATGGACTCTCATATCTCAGAGTACAGATCATTTGCTGCTGGAGAAGGTCTGTTTGTGGACAGTAAATTATTAACTAGTACATTTTCATAACTTTGATACACTCGATCACTTTCTTCCAGCTACGGTTTTTACCAACAACATCTGAGTCCTCAAGAAGCCAATTTGAATCATCATGTCCCTACCTGCCTGATTTGCATGTACAATCAGATGATTAACAGTGCATTTGGCTTGCTGTCCTAGTTGACTTTTGTTTGCAAAATGCTCAGGTAAACTTTGAATGCAGAAATTATGTTTGCAATAGAGAAACCTGCCTTTTGTGATGTATGGTTCTTTACTACATATGTTTTGAAATGAACTTAATTTTTCTGTATGTGAACAAACAGTCCAGAAACAACAACTATGTTGTCTCTCAAATGAACGGCAATACAGGTGGCCAACAATTTCTAAAGATAATATTTTTGTCACAGAGCTCTTCCTGAGCACAGAAATATGAGGCATTGAAAGTTATAAATGTGCCTAAAGCCATAAATATTTTGCAAAGACACCCTTATTACCTATGCTTCTCACAGGCTTAGCTCAGTATATGCACTGTGGCTTCTGGATAGAGAGTGCTTTTTAATTTTGAGGCTAACTGTACCATTATGAGACACTAGAAGCAAAGGAGACAATTTTATATGTAAAAATAAGGAAAAAATCAGTTTCATCTAAAAGTAAATAAAAGTCTACTTTCTAACTTGTGCTGTTTTGCCAACCAAAGACTTTTTTACCTGCCAGTGATAAATTATTTTCAATAACACCCAGCAAAAGAAGAACAGATAAAAATACAACATGTGCACAAGAAAAAAAATCCTATTCCATATGCCGTCCTGAAATAAATCCTCTCTCTGTGAAAGTGGGAAGTGAGAATTGATTCAATAGATCTGCATTTACAAAAATCTACTAGTCAAATACCCCAAGTATGGTATCACCCCAACTCACATAGATGGATGGTGGATTTTCCATCAACTAGTTTATGACTCCACATTTTTGTGAGTTTTGTGGCCAATACGCAATTAGACACTGTTATCCTCATAGGTCACCTACCACCAAGCCCCAAGAGCTCAGCCAACTGCATGAACTCGTTGTCTTGATTGTTATGTGATCCTGTCACAACTGTAATTAGCTCTCAAACGGAGACCGCATCTTACAGAAGAAATTGTCGATCATTCAACTAATCTGAAGGAAAAGTACACCTCAAGCTGCTGTATGCTGTATGCTGGAGGAGAGTCCCTTTGCCCTCTCATGCCTAGTTCATTTCGAACTATGGGTTACACAGGGAAGAAGCAGGAGAAATATCAAGAGAGCTAAAGATCTTTTGGCAGGCATGAGAGGGCAAATCATGCTTACTTTTGGGGAGTCAGGCTGTTGAGATGCTGCAAGATAGGAAACATGTTCCCCTCACGGAATTAACAAGGTTATTCTGAGAGCTGGAATTAATTATCCAGGCTCTGCGTACAGTAAAGGTGGGCAGCTGAATCCCTCCAAAGCATAGAATGTTCCCCTAAAAAAAAAAAAAAGTGGCAGACATGGCTTTTAAGTCCTCCACTTCTCCAAAGAATGTAATCCTTGAGTTTTCACTTGCTATGAAAATACCATGGGCAGTAGCTGGTACATGGAAGCATCTACTCTTCCTCTTCCCATCTGTACCACTGTGTACCTCAGAGGGATGGACTCAACACCAGAATGCTTTTCCTGTTGGAAGAGTTTTGCCAGTGTCCTAAATTACTCAGTGATATCTGTCATTTTCAAAAACACCATGCTGGAAATTAAATATGATTTTTATTTATTTTTTTTGTTTTAAATTGCTGTCATTGCACTTCTGGGATTTTTTTTCAGAAGTTTTTTTAACTTCTGAATTGAAACAAAAACTTACTGGAACAGTGGATTTTCCTGTCAAGTGGCATTCCGCACTGATCTATGATCTGTACTTACCTCCTGCTCTGTCCAGTGTTTCACAGGTGTGATCTCTTCTAGAGACTGATTTTTAATTCTGACATTAGCTGTACCATTATGAGATGCTAGCAGCAAAAGAAACAATCTTTGAAATGTCTCGATACATTAGTAGTTTGGAAGATGGACATGAAAACCAGCAAACCCCGAGGCACGCACAGTAGACGCACAGTTTCCTATGCTGTGTAGGATGTTGTTCAGTACCTACTTTTCTCCACAGCAAGGCAAGGAAGAAGCAGTTAAAGGAACGTATGGCTTTTTAAAGAATATGAACCTTGATGCCTGACCTTTATATAGGCCAATATTTAGGTTACATGAGGACAGATTTTATACGTGTCCCAGCTTAAGGCTGTAAAATGGAGAGAATAGCTTGAGAACTTGGCCCAAACTTCCCTCATTCCTCATGTGCCCATTTTTTTTTCCTTAGCCAAAAAACCCAAAAATAACACTCCTGACCCTTTCTGGGAAAATTATGGATGTGAACCAATCATTTTGGTTCCAATAATAAAAACCATCTGTCTCACAAAGGTTTGTTTTGTTTTAGACATACTGTGTGAACACTGTTACAAAAGATCCCATAAATTATATGCTGCTGTGGGAGTTTTAAAAATTCTGGGCAAAATTCTCTGCTGCTGTAAATGGGTGCAGTTTCACCCTATTACCCTGGCAGAAAACCTAGCCTACTGTGTTTCTGATGTCATCAAAGGAAAAGACAAGCCACTTAAAGAAAAATCAGGCTAACTTTTAAGCCACTGTCTGTGTCATCTGCAATAACTACTGTGCTGTAGGCTTTGTAATTACCATATTTTTCTTGTTTTATTGTCTGTACAGGACTATACTATCCAGACAAGATGGGAACAGGGGTAATTGATTTTAAGTCTAAGTTGTAGCAAGCAGGGAGTTTGATTTTGTACTGGAGCTTTGTAGGGTTTATGAGGTTAGAATAGGAAAATCATGAGTAAGTGAAGAAGATATTATGCCGAATTACTGTTAATTTCAGCAGTCATGGAGTAAGGTCCCAAAGATGCATTAACCTGTTGAAGGCAATTGGACTCCATTCAGAAGAGATCTTCTAGTTTTCTTACAGCTATGCATCCATACTTACTCATAACCCTCTGTCCTGAAGAAAGGAATAATGCAAATGTAAACCTGGTGTGATCAGAATCAGTCCAAAGAGGAAATTTCATACATTGATTATCTACCCTATTCATGATGCTATCAATTATTATATGGAATTAAACCAATTACTACTATTACATTTTGCTAATGCAAACGAAGAATGTAACATATTTTAGCCATTGCAAGACATATTACTGTTTTAAACATCGGAGTGTGGTACCATTCTTCTCATCTGGCTGTAGCTACCTTGACAGCAATACAGGTACAGTTGGAAACATAACGTTTACGTTGCAAAGGGGAGTGCAAGTCTGATCTTAAGTTGGCTAAATTTTATCAACACCACAATCTTTGCACATAATGCTCCCACTGTTGGGCAGTTTACAGCTTCAAAGCTGCTTGATATGATTTCTGAATGTGTTGACTTGACTGAGAAAACAGCTTATTAAGAGCCCATATCTGTTTATTCCTGTCAGTTCAAGACAAGGAACCCTCAAGAGAGGCTGCAATACGAGTAATTTTTGAGTGATTGTGATGCCAGTTCCCCCTACCATACCAAGTTTGCTCTGTAGAATATAGCAAAAGGGATTTTTCCTTTCTGGGCTGTTGGCTGGATCTTCAGAATACAAAGCTCTAAAGAAACACTACTTGACTAACAAGGATTAAAAGGAGTCTAGTCACTCTTCCTTTCCTCCCTTAGACCTCCATAAATACCAGCTAAAGCAGCACATACACAAGTTCTTCCCCATGAGGATCAGCAACCCAAGAAGGAAGCGGCTTAACTCCAGCCAGTCAGCAAAGCTGGAAATCTTCTGGGCGCTAACACAGATGCCAGCTAGCAAAAAAAGGTAGGGAGAGTGTGTGTGTTTGGAAAAACACAAGCATTTGGTGCCTAGTCTTGAAAAGGGTCATTCAGCTGTAACAAACCTTTGATATTCAGCTCTTTTATAATGCCAGTTGGCTCTGGGCAGAACTGCCAAGCAGAAGGAGGCTTCCACTCCAACTCTTATAGAGCCTGCAGTCTGCCATCCATCAGGGAAGGGAACAAAGCATGGGCAAGAGTGCGAGCCAGCCCTTGGCTGGAAGGGAAAGCTAGTGACAGCCAGCCTGCCCTGCGGCAGCACTGTGCTCATGAGGGCAGTAATCTTTCATTTGGCTCCTCTGATTAAAACACAGCATTGTCCCACTGCATCGGCTCCTGGATCATCAGTCATCTCAATTTCAATGATAATTTGGCACCATCTCTCAGCCAGACATAATGAAACTGATTCCCACTTTCAGAAACAATTTAGCCTCATTGCGAACACAATTGAATAAAGTCCGCTCCAGCTTCTCCATAAATCCGGTGTCCTGAACTGAAACTGTACTCAAGAAATCATGCCTCTCCCTGCGTACTGAATCTTTTCTTTATGGCAGCAGAAGCTGGAAGATAGGAAAGAATAAGAACAATAAAACAGATTCAGCAACCTTTTCTCAGCAGTGAATGCTACCCCAGCCCCTGCTAACCTCAATTGGGTTTAGGCTACAGTGTTCTTCCCTCCTCCCATCTCAGACTGAAAATCAAAAAGGTGAAGAAAAGAATCACATTGTGTTCAGTCCCCAGGTATTTTCATATTATCTGAAAAATCCTTTCCCTGGACTGGAGCAAAAAGCCAACTTTTCCCCTGTGGAAGCAAAAAGAAACAATTCAGTCCAGTTGTGACAGCATCAGGATGGGTTGTCAAGGCTCTTTGAATCCACCTGCTAGAGAAAATACTTTGAATCACAGTATCAGCATTCTTTTTCCTTGATTGTATCTGAATGTGTTTATCATTATTTTTACGGCAGTACACACTGATGCTGTGTGCCTCCCTGCTCCTGCAAAGGGAGTTTACGCATCTTTCTGGCTTTTAGACATCTGTTCCACATGAAGATCTGAAGCCGTTCTGTCTTTCTGTCTTTTGTTCTCCTTCCCCTTTCCTGTTTCTGTTATTACTATTATCATTACCAGTATTATTATTAATTAAGTCTGAGGCTGGCATTCAGGTGACAGAGCCAGGGTATGTGCTCGAGTTAGCAGCTCCATTTCATTCATGAGAGCAATGTGCTGTGCTGCACAAAACTGGCTTAGCCTGGTTTTAGCCTAGCCTTGGGAAATTAGATTGCTCCAAATACTCATGAGGTGTACCCACAATTTAAGACTCAACTAGGTATCAATGGAAGTTGTTCTAATAAATTTCGATGTTTTAATGAGCACACAGCCCATGTTCCTCTTTGTAGCCAAAGATTTTCCATTTTCTTTAATGAAAGAAGGTTTAGGCAACACATTAAATCCAGATCAGTTTAATCAACTGTGACCTCAGGTGACTGAAGCAAGCAAACATGAAGGAAACACTGTGGTTTTAAAAGCAGTGAGAGAAATTAACTGACAATGCAATGATACCTATCACAATGGGTTCTCACTGGGGACCAGGCTCATGAGCATTTGCTTTTAGACCCTGAGAAGTTAAATACCTGTGTGCTTTCTTTACTGTCCTTATGACCATGCATTAAGTCTAAATTCTTTGTTTGTCGCATTCACTGAACCAGTTCTTGGCAAAAAACAAAATTCCATACATTTTCAGTTTTCAGTAATTCACTAGTGGAGTAAACATCGTAGGACAATTATGTAGCTGCAGTGAATTGTTAACTGTAGTTGGCAGAATTGTAAGGGTCAAGAGAATGACTAATTTTGTAAGCTGAATTTTGTAATAGAACGAAGAGACATGTAGTGAAGATTCACGATGCTGGAGGACAGAAGAGGGAACTGGAGCATTGGTGATTTCCACATCTGTTGTTGGCACTGTAGAACAGAAAACCTGCAGCAATATTTTACACTGCAGACTTTACAAAGACATCCAGTTGGATAGGTTTGGACTTTTGTTGGGTCACAGATTTGGACTGCATGTGCTTGGGTGGGGGAAAGCTCCACACTGAAAGCGTGCCTTCCAATCCCATATTTTAAGGATGGCCATGGTTTACTTCTATGCAGAGAGATCAATGAGAATAACCTTTGCCTTGTTTTGGTTTTGGTTTTGAGTATTCTGTGCATCTATGTAGGCATGAACATTTGGCTCAGCAGTGGTTGTTTCACATGAATCGCTTGCTTACTTCCCTCTACTTACTATGCTCTAGGTCTTGGAACATACGAGCAGCATTCCTTCTGAATGAAACCAAATCACAAGATGTGCTCCTGCTGCCCATGTAGTACACCTCAGCCATAGACGGGAGTTTGGGTCAGTGGAGTGGAGTAGCATTAGCTTGAAGTAAACCCCTCAAATGTGTACAAATGTGGAAATCTGATCCCTAACAGCAACTGTTTCTTTCTAAAGATCTGTTTTATCAGACAGCACCACTTGTGAATATACATAGATCCTCACAGATGTTTTTCTGGAATAACTTTCAACTTTTAACCACTATTCTCTTTCTTCCATATATTCTGATCTTCGTAACTGTGGCACTCCAGCAACTCTATAGAAGATGATGGCACAGGGACAACGGAAATGGGGACCAATTGAGGTGTCTAAAGTTCTTTAGCCTGTCCTTGAAAATCTCTGCCTTTGTGAGCAAGGATCCGTTTTTGTGGTTACATGACATTGACTCAGTTTTATTGCCATAAACATTATCAACATGTAGATGAAAGACCGTGTAAAGTAAGACCATGTAAGATTAAAGAACCTAGAGTCAGAGGGCTGACTTGGGAATAGGCAATAAGTCAAAGTCTTGAGAGATTAATGCTGACATGAAAGGTACAAGAAACTGAGGAGGTAAAGGAAGGGAAGGGAAGGGAAGGGAAGGGACTTTACATCAAGAGGTAAAGAGAATTTTTCTTTTTGCACAGAAATATCTCAGTCATTTGGAGTAGTGGTTTTATCATTCACACTCCAGTCTTTCACATATGTCCAATAGAGGAGGCGTTAAGGCTAATATGAGGGAGGCTTCTTTTACTCAGAAAGCCACTAATTTATCTGTGACTACCATAGCAAGTTAGACAATGGAAATGTGGTAGAAAGCCAAGTAAAGCCTTTTCTGTTAGGAATTCTCAGGCTTGCTTTCAGTGAAAAGCTGACCTACAATATTTTCATGTTTCTTTGTTATATTTCCAAGTGAGATGGAAGAAATGTGGAACATCATTTACAACAAGACTCTGACAAGCACTCTGCACAGTACATGTGAAGAGTGAGTTACAGTTGCTCAGAATGATTGTGAGTAAAATCATGACTCACTTTAAGGTCACAGGAAATCTTAACGAAAAGAACTACCAGAGTATATTAACTTCAGCTATTTACAAACTTCATGTTGCACAAAGATAAGGACAACAGTTGAACAGTAACTGAGAGAGCAACCAAGACTGGTATTTTCTTTAGCCTGAACACACTTCTCTTTTCTCTGATCTATGCTGGTAACCTTAGATGATGGACTCTGTCTTTGTTAATCCAGCTGACACCATCACATAGCAATCACTATTATTTATTCTGTTGGTGCCGTTGGAATTTTAAATAAGACACTGCATACAAATCTTTTGTCATACATAAAAATACTTCAATATAAGAAAAGAACTGATGACTGAACTGATAGCTGTTATCAGGTCTGACTAACCATCTACAAGTATTAAGAACACAGTTAAGTTTATGTCCATGTTGTGTGTTGTTTAGCAATGTATGAAGTCTATGTCAGTTGCATCTGACATATAGCAATGCTGCCTTCTTCTCCTGAGATCTTTTCCTAAAAGTAGAATTGCCATAAGCCTCACAACAATCATATACCTGTAATTCATTTCTAAAAATACCTGTTGCCCTCCATACTCGCTCCTGGGATACCTAAATCCTGAACACCTGTAAAAGGCTAAACATTTTGCATGTAATATATTGGTACTGAAATAGAGACACCCATACAACAAGAGTAAAAATATTTCTTTACTTCACAGGCATGTAGTAGTGAGCATATTGACCGGGTTTTTATAGTGAATTTGAGGTTTTGGTTAGGTGGTACCTTCCAGAAGGAGGGAAACATAAATGATTGACATATGTTTAAATGCAATTAGAGTTACATGTGTAGCACTTTGCTCTTTTTTGAAAATTCAGGTCATAAGTATGAAAGTAAATATATTTTTAAATG
>VZSZ01006913.1:602914-668637 GCA_013398815.1 Ibidorhyncha struthersii | reverse complement strand
GGAAAGGAAAGGAAAGGAAAGGAAAGGAAAGGAAAGGAAAAAAAAAGTCGAGTGAAAACAGCAGCTTGGCAAAAATAAGGATCAGCCTGTTCCAAGTAATAAAGTTCTCCTCTGACGTCTCCTTTAAGTTCACCTGCCCATCTAAGACTTGTCTGTAGTGACAAGGTGGGGGTAAGCCTGCAAACATTTGACCTAGTAGCACGTTAGTCCCAGTGATTTACCATGTCTGTTAAACAATAAATATTTGTTGTGTACTCAAATTGTGTAACATACTGCTTTCAAGACGCACAAATATAGTAACTCAGAGAGCTGAGTGTTACATTTCCTGTGATCTGAAACTGCTTTTAGGCCGCCTCAAATCCAGAGTCATATCTGTTTCCTTTCTTGACAGTTTGCCCCAGGGAGCCAATTAAACTTTTGAGAATGAGACCTAGGTTCAAATTCTGCCTTACGCATCACTTACAGACTTGTTAGCCAAGCTGTAGCTGCTGTATGTTTGTAATTTTTTTCCAAGCTGATGCATGAGCTGGAAAAAAGTCCACCTGGGTCTCTAATCCCAGGTTGAGTTTGCAAAATGAAAATAAAAGTGTTTTTTCCTTGTAAACTGTCCAAACTGGGTTTGCAGTTGTCACGTAACTATGATCATGGAAATGTTTAAAGATGGGGTTTGTATTCATTATTATCTAGTTATAAGAATTGGTTCTTTCTCACTATATTTATTTCAGGGACTGAGCTGCGTTTGTAGACATATCAAAGCCCACAGCATTCTATCCACCAATGTCAGAAGGTGCTGGAGTGTGTCCCAGAACCAAAGAATTGATGGTTGTACTCAGTCTGATATAGAGTGAGACCTGAGTAATTTAAACTCTAACATTTTCTTCAATGCTTCAGCTATCTCAGTGTGATGCAAACTGCACATACAAGCAAGCCAATGCAGATTATATAAGAATAAATCAGATCTGGTAGAGTGCTTTATAGTTTCATGTGGGAATTTAAAGGTTTTCCTTTAATTCTAATGGTAAATTGCCAAAGAAGCTGTTTACTACAAGGTGGCCATTTGACAGAGTAAGCTTAACAGTGCCAGAAAAAAAACAAAACAAAACCCACAGAAGGCTGACAACTTTAAGCTCCCTCGTCCTTTTCAGCAGTTTCATTTCTACCTTCATAAATGTTTTTCTCCTGGCACTTTTATAGAAAATTTCATAAAGTACCAGTTCCTCACAAGAAACTTCTGCAAAATCAGGGAGGGTGAAATTCCTTCCTGAAGAATTTGAAGTGGGAGAGAGCCCTAAGGTTACTCCATCACTCAGCAGGAGTATTGTGGAGAACTTCCTCCAAGTGGAAACCTGCTGTCCAGTGGAGGAAGTCAGCTGTCTCAGTGGCATGGCACTGCCGACTCCAGCGCTACAGAAGCTTGGTATCCACAGTCCAAGAGAAGAGGTTTCCACACTGTTTTGAGAGGGGAAGAGAGGGCAAGGATCCACAGTATTCACCCTGCTGGCCTGAAACATATGTGGAATCTATCAGGAAGTTAATGCGGCATAAATATCATATGGTCAGGGCTCATCTATTATCATCTTTTAATGGCAGACAGCAAAGCAAGCAGCACAGATGGCTGCAGTTATGGCCACATTCAGTTCAAATACAAAACCCACTTCCTGACACTTTTTGAGTGCTACAGATAAAGGAAGTGATTTACATTTCCCACTGTCACATACAGGGCTCACTTATGACAATGTAGTCACTGCATCACGTTTAACGAGGCTTAAGCAGCACATGATTCTACAGCACCAGTACCAAAATGGATCTCACATTTCACTTCTGCTGTAAAGGGTTTGTATTTCAATGGATTTAAGCAGATCATAACACGCAACTGGACTCAGTCCACATCCTTTTTTCTAGTGGGCAAGCTTGCTGCGCTGCTACTAGAATGTATTTGCAAGCTTAAAGCCAACCTTCATCCTGATGCACTCCAAGTAGTGTCAATGAAGAGCTGAAGATGAATTTTCACTGTTTGGTATATTTACTATGAGGCATGGGAGCAGAGGAGTTTCACTGGCTATTTGGCAAGATTGCTTACTTAGCTCCAGGAATTTGGTATTTCTGCCTATCCACTAAGTTGGAACCACATCATCCCACGTTGCCTTATTCTGAGTTTTTTTTCCCATCAGATCTAAAGTCCTACACAACCCCACAGAAGGTGAAAACTGAATAAGAAGCTTATGTGATTAATAAGTAACTAAAGGCAGGAAATATAATTAATGTCAATCAACATGAATTCATAGCATCAAGAACCTGTCAAATCTGTTACTTTTGTTTGAGAGTATAAATATAGTTGGTGAATGCAACAGTGTCGATGTAACTTAGATTTCAGTGGAGTGTATGGGCAAGATAGCATAGAGTCCTCTGAAGAAGAAAAGAGAAGAACAGAAACTGGAGTGCCCATGAAATGGTTTTAGAAGGGGCAAGATGGCTGGTTCGGGAAATTAATTCCAAAAGGGAAGTCATCGTCAAATGTCTGCTCCAAGAGGTCTCCTATCCTTTCTTTAATTAAATCATGGAAACTGAAGACACTCTGCATCAAATTGAAGTTATTTTGAGCTGTCCTGTCTTCCTCAGTGTAGTACCAAGGATTAGACAGTCTGCCACAAACATTATGCTTTGACAAAGTGTTATGGGAAGTAACAGGTTGGCAAATCACCGATGGTGGAGTTATATTAAAACAAAATGGAACTGCCGGCCACTTGCCAGGCTATTCTGTGAGACCACACAACAAATTCTCTGGCACCCCTGCCACACTGGCACTCTTCAGCTGTGGACAGTTTACAGCACTGATGTACATTATTAGTAGATCTTTCTTCAGGCTCTGCTCCCCCAAATATACTGTCACTTTTAGATATTATTGATTCATCTTTCCTTGTGTGAGTATTCAGTACCTGAACACACGATTTTTTTTTTTTATTATTATTTTTAGGAGAAATGTCAGTGGCAAATTTCCCAGTCAGTCACTATGATGATTTTAAATTACAAGCTCCTTTATTTTTGTTACACTGTTTTATTGTCCTGTCAACTTTTTAGTCCTGGTCCCTAATTTTTACACCCACCTCTGATGCATACGTTTGCAAGAGTTCCTAAAACGGTTTGCTTCCAAAAGGAATCATATTTAGTAAAAGCACCTGTTTACAAGTGAAAATCAGCTGTTTGCATATTATGTATCTGCTAAGCTGTAGATGTAGGTTCTTTAAAGCAAGTAACAGCGAGGGATCCTTCTCTGGAGATTAATGAGTTTTTTTTACTGAGAAGTCAGATTAGCTCTAAAATATCCATATGAATAATTGAGTTCTTCTGCATTATTTTCCTCATAATCTTTCCAGAAACAAAAAAGATGACAGAAGGATATAGCTAGGCAGGTGTGACTTGTGCAAATAGTGGATTTGTCTTGAAAATAAAAACAAAAAACCCACATTGCACCAAATAAGATTTTTAGATGAAAGGAGAGGGTTTTGAGTCAGCTACTTTAGAGCAGAATTCATTAACATCTTTTTAAAAAACGTATTAACTCTTTTTTTGTTTTTGTAACAGAAATATTGATTAATGGCAGATTTGGGGAATAAAACTGACTAGTTCCAGAAACAACGTCTGTCTTAATTTTACATGAAAATTGTGGTGAAAGAAATTCAAGGAAACTAGCTTGTGCTGTATATAACAGTGAAAGAGTAATCTTATTTTATACCAGAATTAATCAAGTGATTCATTTGCCTTTGGAAACTGCATCTTAAAAATTGCAAAAACCAGATATTCCTCTAGATCTTGAGAAGAACTTGTAAGAAATGTATAATGTACCAAAAGAGTTTGCAAGCAGTGAAATCCAACACATGCATTCGGGTCGTTTATGTACAGCTGTTAGTGAAATGGAGGTGATGCAAAATACCAGAACTTTATATCTGAAAATTCTAAAAGGGATCATTCTAACTCCACCAAATACAAATAAAATAATATTACTGATGTCTAATCCACACAGAGCAACACAGTGCCAGATCATTAGCATTTCATTTAGTGAAAGTACTGTCTAAATCTGCAGACCCTCTGGAGAAATCCATCTGTTCTCATTAATCAGGGCATCTGTTTTGGCAACTAGCTATTAACAAGAATTCTGTAGTCTGGATCGAAAATCCAAAAGCCATTTCTTTATGAATGCATTACAAGGTACCTTGTTTCATCTCTAGCAGATTTTTTTTTAATCCTTTCTCTTCTTTCTTGCCCCCCTGCCCTGTCAAATCCACACCTGCAAGTACTTTACTGAATCAGTGCCTAATCTATCTTCATCATAGGGAAAGCATACAGATTCCATCTGGGTGATGAGAAGATGGATGTTTAAGCATCCTTCATCAGATCAGCCTTGAATAATTGATCTCTGCCTTCATCATCCATGAACGCACTCGCACTTTTGCTGGCATGGGGCTGAAATGTAGTCTCTGTAGCTATGCTGAGAGGGAGAATTTGCAAGATTTCTAAAGCATTCCTTAAAGTCCAGTGGCTATAATGTCACAGAATATTATTTTCTTCTGCATTTTATTGAGATGAACTGAGTCTGATGCACTGAAAGAATTGACTCTGACACACTAAGACAGCAACAGGTGTAAACAAAGAACCTTTTTTTTGGGGAGTGGGGAGATGTTATTCAAAATGTCTTGAGATTAACTGGATATAACTTTATAGAAACAGGCAATTCATTGTGTGATCTGTACATCACGACGTACATGAACAAATTTCCACCCACTGTCTCCAGGTTCTGCGAGGAGAAGAAATCTTTTTGCTGGTAAGAAAAACTCCTACTTTAATTATAATAAATGAAAAATTATCATTATCACAGGTATGTGGAAATAAAAGTGGTCGCACCCCCTTTCCAGCTTCCCAGCAATAAAACTGAGAGAAAAGAAAAAAAAAAAAATCTGTGGAACATAGTTTCTCTCTGCTTTCATAATAAATGTAAATTACTCATGGAGTAAAAAGAGATGATGCATTTAATTGAATTATGAAACTGTTTCCTCCCTATCCAATTACTCTTTTCTGATTTGTTACACCAGTGAAAAGAGTATTCTTATTAGTAGAATCAACTTCACTATGAAGTAAAGCACAGTTTGGTGACCTGCATACTGTGCTTGGGAATGGGGAACTTGAGTTCTAATTCTGGTGCTGAAACTAATGACTTTGGTGGCCTCAAGCAATGTGTTCTGGCCACAGATCAACACTCTATCCCTATTCAGCAAAACATTTAAGTACAAGTGTAAGTACCTAAGATTCTCTGGGATTTAAGCAACTGGTTAACAGCTTTGCTGCACTAGAAGGTATTTGTTGTTTATTATTGCACCATTGAGTAATAAAGGAGACATAGAAGCAATTAAATCTCTCAGATGCTAGATGAAGCTTGTGTTAGTTTTTATAACAGGTATGAGAGTATTGGACATCGCAAAAATAAGCATATGACTTTGGACAGGGAAATACAGTGATTTAATAGAAAAGGCAGAGATGATTCCAGAAGATGGGAGTTCTAAAATCTGTCATTTGTCTTGTCCTTGCCAAACCAGAGAGAGTGCAAGTATGATAATGACTGCTAACGAATTTACTTTATTAATGCTCACCTGATATTAATGAAAGTGTTAAACTTGTATCGTGAAGTTTCTGATATAAAGAAATACAATATTTCCCAGAATAACTTTAATAGCTCTCATGTGACTTTTTAGAAGAAAAAAACCTCATTAAAAAACAAGTCTATCTTTGTCTAACAGTCAGCACAAGTAGCTTGATCTTTAGAAGTGATGAGCAGTAACAGCTATTGAAGTCAGTGGAAGCTGTCATTATTCTGCACTGTGCTAACTCAGACCCTATATTTGTCTTTGCTTCCCTATCTATAGAGATGATAATACCTATTCACCTATCTGGGATGACTGACATCAAAACCAACTATCTGAGACTGAACCGTGACATTCCAGGGTGCATTAGGAGCCTGCCAGTTCAGAATGCTGAAACAACATATAAAGTGTTTACTTAAAAAAAAATAAAAATCTATTAACACTTTACATTTTAATGGGAACTGTCACAGCAGGAACTGAAATAGCTTCTGAATATATTTGATTTGAGGCCAAAGAATCACAGCGACATAACTTTCTTTAACAAAAGAGGCTTTCATGAAAAATAATTTTGTCCAACAAGTCATTACAGAATTCTAGTTGTAAAAACAAACAGATGTTTAAGATATCCTAAAAAGGGACTTAACATCTGGAGAATGCATACTCATTTTACAGGCCAAATATAATCTAAGGCTCTCATTTTCCACACGTAACTGTCCACAAAATCAGTCAGAAATCCAAAGGCTGGTGAAAGACCTCTTCAAAGTAAAGAGTGAAAAATTAATAGTCCTTCACTATTTGACTAGGGAGAGTGTACGGGTGGTTCCTAGGGTCAGCTCCATTCCCTGCAATGGAGGAAAAATTCACAACTTTACTGTGAAAATTCAATGCTTTGACTGGCAATGATCCTCTTAAGGACTCTTTAAGGAGAAAGGGTTAGGTGGTAGGATATGCTGATGGCTGTGGTAAGGCATGAAAGATATCTTTTCCAGATGATTCACAGAGACAAATTTGGAGATGAGGCGTGGTTAGAGATTGCGGGGGATGATACAAGGGAATTTAGCCTTGACAAAGGGGCTGTTTCTGGCCTTTTTTGTGCTGTACTAGCCCACACATAGGTTGTGTTGTGTGCTTTTCCCTGGATGAGAGCTTCTTCCCCAGTAGTACAGGATAGGAAAAAGACTATGGTATAAAGAGGTTTTAGGTCCTAATGAGCAGAAACACTGTGAAAATGCCACTTGATTGCTTTGGAAAAGGGTAATAAATTTCTTTAGACCCCAATAGAAGATAAATATGTAAAGTGCCGCAGGACGTGATCTGGCAGCAGGCAGCAAAAAGGCTGCTATTGTTACTCTTCTATCTATATAAAGGCCTTACCAATGTCCTTTATTAGAAGAGGATAATATAATATAAAACAAAACTTTCCTAATCTGCTGGCAATCTCTTTTCTCAGATTAGTGTAACCATTTGCAGTCTTTACCAGAAAGCTTAGTGAAAAAAAAAAGATAAAATAACTGCAAAAATATACAATATATTCCTTTATGGGCCTATTAAATGATGATGAGAAAGTACCAAATTTTTCTGTATTGCTATACCTTTCCAATGAGGCAGAGTGGTTGGAAAAATCAAAGAAAGTATGTTAAAGAGCATCAAAATATGTTAAGGAAAAATAGCCTTTTAGTATTACGGTTTTTAGATACCAAAGGTCTCCATTCAATGTACAGCTATTAAGGAGTACTCAACCAGCACACTGGTAATTTCAGACTGGTTTTGATGATTGCAAATACAGGTTGTTGGAGCAGAGATATTTTTCTGCCAAACATTTGTTTGACAGTAACTTTGAGTGATGTCTAGTTTGAGTTAATGTGCTAAAGCTGATAATGGAATTTTAAGGGAAAAGATTCATCATAGTTACACAGTGTTCAAGTTAAACAGGTAATACTCTCCTTTTGCTGATGTTAGTGAAAGTGCTGTTGACTTCACTGGGCCCAGGTTTAATTTAATGAGGCTTCAGATCAGCTTTAACCCTGTACTGGGTGCATCTAACCTTTTAATCTCTTGTGGTCTGTGAAATCTCAGTTACGAAGTGACGAGAGTGCCTTCATGCAATGATTCCTTGACTAGATCTTTCATAAAGCTTTCCTGAATCTCCTGTAAACTGGTTTATAACATAAAATGCTATAAAGTGCATTTATAGAACATGCTTTTTCTTGAAAAATCCATAAAGCCAGACAGGAAAACATAAAGTTTTTCCATTTTCAATACCCTTGATAGTTATTCAACTTTCTCCTGCGACATTACTCCCTCCTTAAGGGAGAAGGGTTTTGCTGCTGCTGTTTTGTTGTTGCTGTTTTTTCCCCTCCCAAACTTCATTGACCTGTAACTGCATTGATGCCTTTCTGAATTGCTGTCACAAGGCCTATAGCTGTATAGGGCTGAGCTGCAAGGTGCAGCCTCATCATGCATTCTCTCACTGTTCTGCATCACTTCCCTCTGTACTCAGAGCTGCATATTCAAACACAAACTTCTGCGTATATGATCATTCATAAAAACACAAGTCAGAAGAAACATTTATAAACACCCAAGATAACCATGTGCAAGGTAATTTGATTTATTCTTATTCAATAAAGAATAAAGCTTAAAAATCAATTTTACCTTCATGTAAAAGTGAACTGAATAAAAGTGGCGCATACATTAATAATAAATTTTTGAATTATGCAGTTTGTCTAGTGAAATTTAGTTTCTTTGAGCGGAAGAAAAATTAACATAACAAAAAATAATATTGTTTTCAACCATATCAACAGAACTAAGAAACTTCTAACATTCCATAATTTATATCAATCCATGTGGGTCAACTACGCACTGAGATCTGAAATGGTTTCTTCATGGAAACGAGCCATTTAGAACAAGGTGAAATGTAAACCAAGAGGTTTGCCCTGCAGATATTTCTTGTAAAAGGTACTTATTTTCATAATATTCTGTAAAATGCTAATTCTGTGATGTTCCACTGCAGGCTTCTGAAGTCATGTGCATCCTTCTGTACCTTTACATTTGGCATGCTTTAAGCATGTGTTAAGGTTCAGGCAAGGAATATCCTGGTATCAGTGTAGCTGTTGCCCCCCAAAAGGTGGGAATTGAAAACACAAGCCTAAAGAAGCAGAGACAACAACTGTTTGATAGGGGTGGAGACATCAACAAAAGTAACTTATCTAAAATTAGAGCCAGATGCCTCGCTAAGCCCTAAATAACACTGCTTATTTTATACCCTTTTTGTTTATCAGATTTTATCTCTGCATGAATCTTAAGAAGGCACCTCTGGTTCAGGCTACGTGGTACCAAAAGCTAACAGAGCACACCCTTATTTTCTTCCTCAGTGTTCATTTAGGTCCTATTGTGATAGAGAAGTGCATTTACTTAAATGAGTGAACTTAAAAGTAGTATAGCTCAGAGTGCCCTTTATTTTTCCTACCTGTCTATCCACCTTGTTTTCTCACTATTCTTAAGGAGAATCAAACACTTGAAGCTTTAAAACTGAACAAAAATCCATCACAGTCTGGTGACATCTGTTGTATTCCATAATTGGAGCTGTTTTATGAGCTCTCCAGCATTGCATTTGAAGTGATAACAACAATCCCACTTCCTCTTTGTGTGGAAGCCAGCATTTGACGCATGTAGCTGGAAGGTAGATCTGTACCGTTTAAAGAAAAATAATTCTGGTTAGGAATGTTTTGACTCAGATTCCCTGCCCCTCCCCTCCTCCACACACTGGCCAATACTATTGTTTTGAAACTGAAACTCCTAATGAGAAAGTGTTTGTTTCAGTGAAACTTTCATGAGGAAGCTCAAACAGATCCTGAAGGCCACACAGACCTAAAACTCTGATCTCAGAAAACCCTGTTGCCACGGGATTGTATCTCAGAGTAGATTACAATGACTAATTTGTTCTTTAAATTTCTTTTGGTGGAATGTCCACTGTGCCTGGGAGACTGACACTGTAGTCTGACGTCTTTTACTCAGATTCAATTCTTTGCTCAATATGAGGCAGAGGATATACTTTAACTTGGCCATTTGTATCTTAGAAAGTACTTTGGCCACCTCTGATGAATTGGAAGACACTGGAGCTCCTCTCTGTTTCAGAACGCAAAGGAAATTACAACATTACAAATATCTGGGTTTATATTTGATCCTGAAAAATAAAAAGGAATTGGACAGGAATCGGAAGATGGAAGTGGAGCGCAACAGAGCACGAAATAGTAGAGTTCATAGTTCTGAGCTCCAAAAAAGAGCAAATTCACAAAATAAGGGTAATGAGCTCCCAAAGTAGGCTTCAAGAGACTCTGAGGACTGTTGGTAGGATCCCTTTGGAAAAAAAATCTAAGGGAAGAAAGGAAATCAGGAGAATCGGCAATTGCTGATAAATTAGAAAATGTATCAACAGGATGAAATTAAATAAAAAGATAGTAAAGGAAACCTTGCCCTTGTAATTGTGAATATAAACTGCAGAATCTAACCTGGGCAGAGCAGTATAGGAGGAAGGATCTGGGGTGGGGGCATTATATTAGGTGGCAAACTGAACACAATTTAATACCAGAACACCGGATCCCTACTGCAAAAGAGAAAAATGTCATTCTGAAATGTATCAATAGCACCATTTCAGATAAGGTATAAATTGTCTGAGGGTAGCTGCTGTTGGGAAGCACTCACCTGGAAGACTGAATCACACACTATGATGTGCCAAAAGAGACGACAAACTGGAGAGAAGCTGGTGGAAAGGAACAAGAGGACTGAGGATTTCATAAACCCTGGACACCGAGGTGAGGATAAAAAGCGTTAAAAGGCAGTAATACAGATTTAGGTATTTGTTCATCATTTGTTTGCAGCAGATTATGTATGATGAAGAACATAAGTAGTGTTAAGCACTGGCAGAGCTGCAATGTTTCTGCAGGTTTGATGAACAGGTTAGATGAAAGTAGGCTAAGAGTGCTTCAGATATATTTTATCCCACCACTAAGCTGAGAGCAGAGAGAACAAAACCTGGAACTCCCCTCCAGCCTCACTTTTCCGCATGTCTGTGCCTTCATGCTTCTCTGGTTTGTCTGCTGAGGGCGAGGCAGTTCAATGGTGAGCAGAAGTGTTATCATATAAGGAGTTAACAAACCAGGCTGAAGAAAGGAAGGAAAAGCGTCAAAGTCATTCTTCACAGCTATGCTCATCACTTTTTAAAACAAGGATACCGTGCTATTTTTAACATAGTTCCTGGAAACACAGCATGCTGAATATTCATTATCCACAATAAAAGCTACAAGATGGTGAGCAATATTGTTCAAGTCTTTCTCTTCTTTAACAAAATGGGTGAAACTCAAAGCTGTATATCAAGTATTTGGGTTTGTTTGTACAGTTCGCACAGCAATTAGAGGTGGCCAGACAACTTCCAGCAAAAGGTAACTCTCTCTCTCTCTCCAAAAAAAGTTGTTAATCATTCAAAGCACATTTTTGTTCAAGATCTAATAGGTCTCATGGTTGGCTGGTTTCCTCATGACTTGCCCACCACTTCAGCTGCAAAATTGGGAAGACCTGGTCAAAGACTCCATCAGGGCATCAAAGTTTCTTAACTTTCAGGAGGCAGGGGAGCCCGAACTGGAGGGTGACCAGGCACCGAAATTTACTGTAAAATGGACTTAATTTCCCTTGTGTTGCTGAAAACTTCTGCTATCACTTTCAAGGGAGATAAAAATTTTCCATGAGAAGTCAAGTCATTGGAAACTGCAGTTTTTCATATGGAAATTAATTTGTTTGTCTTCAAACACAAGCTTGAACAACAGACAGTACAGAACAGGGGCACAAGGGAAATAATAAAATAGTCGCTTAAGGGATCAGCAGTTATACTATGCAAAGCATGAGGAGGTAGTCCTGCTGTGAGGGGGGAGAAAAAAAATGTGAGCACACAATTAAATAATATTGTACATGCACAAGGACCAAGCTGAGTTTCTGAGGCCATCAAATACTTCCTAGGAAGGGAAGCTTCCCAACTAGCTCTCTTAGTTAATGGTCTTTTAAAATAGATTTTGTGTATATAAAACTGATTTCAGTTCACAGCAGCACATCTCATAACTCAGCGTGGCAAACAGCCAGATGAAGATCACAGTCTCCCTGACAGCCTCATTCTTCTCAGTCCTGTTTCAGAGCTCACGGCTACCTGGAATAAATTGCTTTGCATTAAAAATAGTCTGCTATGTAGCAGTGCATACCTTTGAAAACCTGCATCATTTGTAGAATCATAAGTAAAAGGTAGAATGGACTATCAGATGACCCAACTCATCTTTCTCTGTAGCCATGGCATGATGGTGTCAGTTCAGGTTAGTGATGTGTGCCAAATGGCTTTGGTTCTTTTATCTGCAAAGCCTAAAAAGTCTCATAGCCAGTAAGATTTCTAACACACATCAAATATCACCAGGGAATAGTATAAGTTTAATGGGAATTCAAGAGGAGCAAGAGTCAGCAGTGTATTTTTAGGGATACTCAATCTATGAAGACCTAGATGCTGTGAACCTTCTATAGTTTGATCAAAGCTGTTTATAAGCTTCAAGTACTCCATGCATATTTTTCCCTCAGGTGTACTAAAGCTTTGAGTTCTTCTTGCTGATGTGATAAAAAATAAGCGATGGGGTGTGTTTTGAGAAAAAATGAGCAGTCCTTCAGATTGCCCCATTTGCATTTCTCCTCACTCCTCCTTGGGTTATGTTTATACCAGGAAATTCAAGCATTCCCAGGAACACTTACTATACACCACACACCTTTCCAATGGACAGTTTGTGTGCAGCTGCTCCTTTTTGGAGGGGCAAGTTAATTTAGTAGCCCCAAGCTATTCTATGACAGTTGGCTTAAGTACTTGGGAATGCTCACGGCACACTTAGTTTACTATGGGTACATCCATAGGGAACAAAACAGTCAAAGGGTCAAACTGTCCACCAGGCACCAAGAGAGTGGGACAACCAGAACTAAACAAGAGGATGAGGGACGTTACTGTTCAGTCATTTTGTCACACATACACACACATATCCATGTCACATGAAGGCTTAACTACTTATCCGGGATATCTCTACTTGCCTGGTATAGCACTCTTAAGGCTGTTTTGCTGTTAATAACTAGAAGTTATATAACCTGTTCATATTGCAGAAGTTACTTCTTTTTCACTTTTGCAAAGATCTTTTTTCTTCCATTTGTTTGTGCATTGTTTTCACCTAAAGTACAGAAGAATACCCCAGATCTACTCCGCTGGAAGTAATGAAACTATGTACAATAAAAGAGTCAGAAAATGCAAACAAATACTATACTAGAAATTTTATCAGTGGTAACTGCAACAAAAACAAAGGAACAAAATGAAAGGCAGGTTGTAGGTACCCCACAAATAAGGTGAGTGAAGAATTGTCATTGATATTTCTTCCCAGCTGTGTTACAGGTTTTCACGTACCTCAGGAAACACTCAACATTCTTGGATTTGTATTTTCCAAATGAGAACATTGATTCAGGTATCACTTATAAGAAGCTTTGGAGCTTGAAACGATTCACATTTTTAAATTACTTTGTCTTCAGGTGGAAACAGCCATAAGAATGTAAAATATTATTTCAAAGTCTGGAAACGGCTTTTGAGTTCTGCTCAAGCATGTCTTGATATGCAAAAAGACAAGAAATTAATGACAGGCAAATGCACTTGGCACTTCATGTGGCAAAATAATAATGACTATTTTGTTAGAAAAAGGAGTGAGTCAAAAGTTAAAGGAAAAATGTATACTATCAATTTGCATGCCTATATTTATATTGCCAGCATGATTTTAAATGAGAATAGTATCCTAAGTAAAGGTAGTTAGGAAGCTATTTAATTTAATTTAGAGTCAGGCTGAAGCAGAGATTCCATTTGTAAATATCTGTAATAAGTCACATAAAGCAGAGATTTCTTAACAAGTATAATCCAAGAGAAAGACAGTGGTCAGGGAAAGACACACTTCCTTTTGTCTTCCAAAAAGCTGCTGTCTTTTGAGCCATTATTCATCCCACTCCCTAGCAGCTGTATACACTATATTTTTAATTTGTTGTCTCTAGGAACTTCATAGAGCAAGAAAAGCATCTGTCCCCTGTCACAAGTTCAGATGAATAGACTGTGAGGTGTAAAGCAGAGATTTGCATCCTTATTCTTTGGTATGTAGAAACTCATAGACCATCTCCAATGAACAGAGCCTGCAATTGTTTTGCATAGATTTGGGTTATTTTGTTGACTGGCATGTAGTCAAGACACATGTAGTTATAAACAATTAAATTCATAAAATGAGTCATCCCACACAAGGAAGTAGCTAAGTCTTATGAGATAATTTGGCACAGAAATACAGATAAGTCCAATTTGTAGAAAACCTACAGATCCAGGTAACAGTGAACTCTACCTGCATAGACAGGAACTGGACTATTCAACACGACAAAATTTCCTAACTTGACTGTCCAAGTGATCTCACATAAGCTGGCATAATTATAACTCCCCAAAATAGTTTGTTATGACTTTGTAACCCACCTACTTGCTCACTTCCCCCACAGACCACACAGATAGCACCCTTCCAGCAGGGTCAGGTCCATGCCATGCAGGTCTAGAAACCATAAAGTCCAATTCTTCTTTCTGTCCGGGCAGACAGTGTGGAGTTCAGGTGCTGCAATTCTCATACATTTAAGAAGAAAATCTGTCTTCTCTCATCAGAGCTGCTGTGATCATCTTTGGAGCTGGGGTCTCTTTGCAATGCATTCAGGACATTTTGCTTATCGTAGAAGTAATTAACACAATACCATTGAACAAAGAATGAACTAATCAGGGAATGAAAGAACTAGTGAGCCAGGTAACTTAGCTTTCACCTATTTCATTTGAGCAAGAATGGGGCACTGTATTCATCTCTCCAACTTTATCAGCAGGTGGCAAACCTTAGGTACCCGATGGAGTATATACTTTTTGCTAGGTTCCTCTTGGGGGTCTCCTGGCAAAGAGTATGCTTCCTATGAAGGAGCCTCAGTACTTAACAGATTTAGTGCCTACTATTCTCTCTCCTTAAAGTTATTTCATATGGCTATGCCTTTGGAAAGTGAGGAGGCAGCATTTCTCCTTTGTGGGGCCATTCCTTGTTCTTTCAATGGAAATGAGAGGAAGGGATTTGCAAGAAACACCTTTCACCAGCCTCGTGTGATTCTGAGGCCAATCACAGTTTCTAGTAGTAAGACCTGCATTGTGGAAACACAATTTAGTCCACTATGTCCCTACGGAGGAGTTATATATGCTTCAGCTAGAATAAAATTGTCTAGGTTGTAGAGAAATATTCACAGCAAGCAAGGGAACTCACTCAAGAACACCAGTTCACGTACAGAATTATTAAGATGATCTCTCTTAGCCAGAAAATGAAATCCTATCACTGAAATACTCGTGAAACGTTTATGAAGAATTTGAAGGAAAGACATTCATAAGTACTTTGATTGAGAATTATTAAAGGATCATTTCATTTTTACAAGTACACAGGAAACATCTGAATTGTAAAGTATTTCTTTATACACAGTTCATTTATTGTGAGCAGTTCTGAGATTCTTATGTTATTTTACTGTTGATGGAGATGACTGGTACTGCAGGCTCCTTTCCTTCCTATACTGAAAGGAGCAGCTGAGCTCAGCATACTCTACTTTCTGTGGATGGTCATATTAACAATTTGTGCAGGCAGATCGTTAGCATATTATAATATCATACTGCAATCTGTTGGATTCTTGAGCAAAAATCAAGGAACTCTGAAGGTTTTATCTGTAATACAACACTGGAAAGAAGGGAGGGAGAGGTGATGAAGAGTCCAGGAATCATAATGGGATGAGGGGCCCAGATGGGAAGGCCAACCTAATACAGCACTCTCTCTATAACCTTCTTTTCCAACCTGGCACAATTATGCCCCATTATCTAGTATATGCCTGCCTTTAAAAAAAAAATAATCAAAAATCCAGTATTTGGTATTGTCAGTATGTGAAAACCCAAAGCTTAAAGATGTTTTGGTGAGTGTGTTCACGGGAGAGGTGCTGGAGTAGGGGTGAAGGCTTCAAGGATCTGAGGAAGGCTGACCTTGTGAGGAGAGGAGCTCTGAGTAGAAGTAAATGCTGGGATGAA
Organism: Ibidorhyncha struthersii; assembly: GCA_013398815.1. Lineage (NCBI taxonomy): Eukaryota > Metazoa > Chordata > Aves > Charadriiformes > Charadriidae > Ibidorhyncha > Ibidorhyncha struthersii. The sequence goes on along the minus strand of VZSZ01006913.1, from coordinate 652,836 downwards.
CTTCGGGGTACAGCTGGTTCTAAGGCAGGAAGAGGGAGACTGTGAGTGTATGGAGGAAGGGGCTTGTGGAGGGGTTGAGATGAAGCAGAGGCTCGTTAGACCAGAGGAGCTGTGAACTGGGGGCAGGTCAGATCTCAGTTTGAGGGCTGTGTCACACACCCCATACACAATATATCCGAGCTCCCATCTAACCCTACTCGCCCAGCATCAGCATGCATGCCTTACCCCCAGCCTTCTGTTGCATATTCTTTACATTTTGAAATTCAGCAAGCCCACAGGTCATTCATAGATTTTGTTATGCTAAAGGCACAATGAGACTCTCCCATTTAAATGACTTTATGGTATTGTTACTTTTGCACTTGCTTGGTCAGAGACTGGTCTAACAAAGCCATGAAGGGTATCCTTTTAAATGTTTTGAATGAAAACATACCTCATTCTTGAAAATAGGACCATCAGAGTTTGAAAGAAGACACAAATCTGTGACACTGGAATCAAGCTTTTTTTTTCTTTATTTCTTTTTTTTTTTTTAATCTTACAAAAATAGGGACTGACTGAAAAACTTGCATCTGGAGCTGATTTCTCTCAATTGTTTTTCTTTTTAAGCATACAGTTTTTAGTTTGTATCCAGCTGTTGAATTACATATATTCTAAATAACAGAATTACATTAAAGCTGCCTGACTAGGGTGGTGGAGAGTGAGGGCAGGGAAGAAAAGGTTAAAATGAATATCTGAGGATAAGGGTAACTAATTAAAAAATCATCTAACAAATACGCATAAATAAAATAACTGGAGGAGAGAAAAGAAAACCACGGAGGCCACAAAATATGGAAAAAGAGATCATATTATCATATTATTCACAGCTCCTTTAGGAATCCTGAATATTAATTGAATCACAATAGTAATAAACTCTAAGTTTTACAATACTTGTTTCTTGACTCTCTGCCAACAGAAATTTAGCGACATGAACCCACCATCTTGCAGAGATCTCCAGAGATGAAAAGACTATAGATGTGCATAAAGTGGCCTAGATTAATATGATGACACTTCAAAAGCGCAAGTTGGAATATTCCCCATTTCATCCTGGATTGTGAATAATTCATCATTTCAAAACATGGGTTTTTTAAAACTTAGATGCAGACTTAGATGCATAATTATTGAATTTCCTTTGATCCACATTGTTTGTTTAATCAGTTACCGAACATTAAGAAGTATGCTTTGTAATAAATGTAATTTGAGTTTTCTTATATAATAGAAAAGGGGGAAAAAGGAAAGACTTGAATACAATACTAAAGCATCCAAAGTAATTTTTACAAATGTTTTTCACAGGCTTTGTGTTTCCTTCATAAGATGAGGGGTAACTAGAGGTTAGGTATTGATGATTTTGTTCAGTGTAGCATTAACTTTGATTACAACTTGGATTACAAGTTTATCTAGAACTATAGAAGCTTCAGGCACTATAGAAAATGTACAAGTATTGTGTTTTCATGAAATCCCACTATCTATTTTTGTACAGTATAACAACAGTTTAGCTTGTTGGAACTCTGTTAATTATACTAAACATGTACTCTTATCTCTATACAGAAAATATTTTAAGATCTTATTTAAGCAAATGAAGCCTGGTAAATGATCCTTCTTTTGCGCTGTTATCCTGCACTGCTCCTGTCAGACGTACAATAGAAGATGGCTTCTAGCCCAGATAAACTATTTATAGTAAAAGTGGCTTTCAGTAGGCTTAATTACAAACTGAGATTTATTAATTCTCCCAAACAGATCGGTTTCACAACATAGACAAATTCAGCTCACTGTCTTTAGGTGTGAGGCAAGATTATGACTTGAAGACATTTCCTACTACTGAGCACAAAACAAAGCTATCTTTGAAATCTTTCCAGTGCTCAACGGGAGCGCAGCAATAGCAGCTCCGCGCAACAGGGAGCAGCATTCACAGCTGTGCTTTCCAAGCTGTCTGCTGGCCTTAGGAAAGATAATTAGAATCCTATATCCTCCTGTATCTCAGCCAACTAACGCAAAAGAGATGGCAGCCCAGGGGCCCTACTTATTTGCGTGCATACATAAGGGCCATAATTAGGCCTGGAGAGCAGCAAAGTCAAAATAAGTCAAAGGACACTATACTTATAGCATATTAAGCATACCTTGAATGAAGACTAACCCCTCTTTGGCCCATAATATTTTGTCCCATCAGCTTTTAAAAGTTCTCCATCTGAAATCAGCTGAAAAAGGTGTATTCACAGACAGTTGACTCCAGAAAAGCTGTTCTACCTTTGCTCAGTCAGGGCTGTAATTTGTTTAGGGCAGCATTAATTACTTAGGAATGTGTGAAACAATGTTCTTGACACTGGACTGACTGAAAGACATGAATCTATTCTGAAGAATGCATCTGCAGTGATCTCAGCTTTTGGCAAACATATTTCTATTTCTTTCCAAATGCTCAATTTATTACTCCCTAATCCATAAAACCCTCATATTTCAAACTTAGATACATTGATGGAGACATTCCTCTTACATATCCCGCAAAATAGAAACCAGCAGCCATGTCTCCTCTTTACACCAACCTAACTGGATTTTCCTTCCATTGGCACATGTAACAGCTTTTTGAACCAAGCTAAGCTACCGGCATCCCCAGCATCCTGCAGACAGGCCGTAGGAGTTGCATGCATACTTCCTTGCCTTCATTTTCAACTTGATATTTGAGCATTTTATTTGCTATTCCCTTGTTAATATGTTCTGAGAAACAGTGAATAGTATTCCCTACCTATCTCCTACATGACATTCACTGTATCATATCTAGAATATCTGCTTTCTGTCATATCTGTTCAGGAAAAGGGTCCTAATCCAATCAGTCTCTCCTTACACAGAAGCTTCCCATCGCCCTTGCTGTCATTCTTTATTGCTTTTCATTTCCTCTGTAACCTGAGAGGGAGTAACTGCAAAGTTGCACGTATTGTTCAAGATGCAGGTGCACTGTGAATATGAATAGTGGCGTAACCACATTTCCTGCTTACTTCCTTACTCCTTTCCTAGTACTTCCTACCATACTATTTTGCTTTTTTGACCACAACTGAGTACTAAGGTGATGTTTCCAGAGCTCTAGCTGAAATCACTGCCAGATTCCTTCCTGTAATAGGTAGAGCTAATTTAGAGATATTCGGCATGTATGTATATTTAGGGTTATTTTCCCCTGAAAGCTCAACTGGCTTTTATCAACACTGAATTTCCTCTGTTATTTTATTGCCCAGTCACTTACTAGTGTAAAATTCCTCTTTCACAGCTGGATTGTCATTTGACTATGCTGAATACTTTTCCCTCATCAGCAAGTTTTGCCGCCCCACTTTTCATCTTTTTTCCAAGACACCAACAGACGTGCAGAATAGCACAGATTCCCTCGCGGATCCCTGCGGGGTGTCATTGACACCTTCCCTCCACTGTAAATTTGTTCTTGCCCTTTGTTTCCTATCCATTGACCAGCTATTAAGCCAGGAAAGTACCTTCTCTTTTATCCCATGATAAATTTTGGTTTCTAAAAGAGCATTCAATGAGAAATATTGGTCAAAAGCTTTTTGAAGGCATAAATATAGACATGAAAATTTAATATATAAATATATATCAATGGAGTTTTAGTAACATACTCCAGGAAACTCTTAGATTTGCACCACAGGTTTTCTTAAACTGGGGACCATCTCTTAACTTCTGCATTCCTACAGACTTTGCTCATCTTCTCCTTACAGAAGGTCACAAACCAGAGGCAGATGTTGCCACAAGAAGGTGTGGGAGGTCCACGCAGCCCCATTCACCAAATGGCAGGTGATGTGGAGCTCAGCAATGTCAGCAACCCTACCTCTCCTTCAACAGGACTATCCCAGGAAAGTGATCAACAGGGCAGAGTGGGATCAACCAAGCAGTGAGCAGACACCTTGAGCAGAACTGCAGAGATCATGGATGTAGGAAAAAAAATGGTAAAACGTCCAGAGAAGGGAATTTTAAAGATTGTCCACAAAGAAAAGGCAGCACTGTGCAGAGTGACTAGATATTGGCATTTTTCTTAGGAAGAGCTGGACATCTGACTGGAGCAGATTCAAAAAATCTTTCTTCCTCTGAAGGAAAGCTTGTGGCAGGGAAGCAGGGACAGACAGGCTACTGGTAGCCAGACATCACCAAGTCACAGAGCCTCAGAGTAACGTAAGTTGGAAGGGGTCTCCAGCAGCCATCTGATCCAGCCCTTGCTCAAAGCAGAGCCACCTTCAGAATCACAGAATGGTAGGGGTTTGGAAGGGACCTTCAGAGATCATCTAGTCCAATGCCCCTGCCAAAGCAGGTTCACGTAGAGCAGGTTGGGCAAGAATACATCTACATGAATATCTCCAGAGAAGGAGACTCCACCACCTCTCTGGGCAGTCTGTTCCAGTGCTCTGTTACCCTCAAAGTAAAGAAGTTTTTCCTCATGCTGAGATGGAATTTCCTGTGTTGCAGTTTGTGCCCATTGCCCCTTGTCCTGTAGCCAGGTGCCATTGAAAAGAGTCTGACTCCATCCTCTTGACAGCCACCCTTTAGATATCTACAAGCATTGATGAGATCTCCTCTTAGACTTCTCTCTCCAGGCTAAACAGACCCAGGTGTCTCAGCCTTTCCTCATCAGAGAGATGCTCCTGTCCCTTGATCATCTTCATAGCCCTCTGCTGGACTCTCTCCAGTAGTTCCCTGCCTGTCTTGAACTGGGGAGCCCAGAACTGGACAGAGTACTCCAGATGTGGTCTCACCAAGGCAAAGTAGAGTGGGAGGATGACCTCCCTCGACCTGCTTGCCACCTTTTTAATGCACCCCAGGTTGCTCATGGCTGCATCCAGGTGTGTTTGAGTCTCTCCCAAGGATGGAGTTTCCACAGCCTCTGGGCTCCTGTTCCAGAGTTGGGCCACCTGACTGATGGGGTTTCCCCCCCCTCCCAATACCAAATGGCATTTCCCTTCTTGCCTAAAGCCTCCAGCAAGGTAGCAGAGGTTTCTGTGCTGGAGGCAGAGGACGTGCCTGCGCAAAGGGGCAGGGAGCAGCTGGGAAGGGGTGAGCCTGAGTTTGCCCGCCTGTGCCACCTCCCTGGCTGTAGAGGCACCCATCACCCCTCACACCAGCAGTGCTGCCAGTGATAGTTTACAGCGTTTGACTGAGAGGAAAACCACAACTTTGGCGAACCTCCAGCTTTGGCGAAGCAAGACACTCCTGCTAGCAGCACAGTTCATCTGTGGGTGGGTGCCCTCTTACTGAGGCCACTCCTCACTGTTAAACATCCGCATGCTGCCTTCCTCCCTCCTCATCCCCCAGAAACTTTGGCTTAAAACATCTCCAGAGGTTTGCCTGAAATTCTTGACTATTAAAGATGACATTATCCAAACAGATGCAAACCAGATAAAACTCAACCCGTTAGTACAGAAGCTGCTGAGACCTTCAGGCAAAATTCATGTTCCTGGCATCTGATTCTGTTATGTAAAATAAAAAAATAAATAAATCCAAAATAATACAGCAATGCCTCCTCAGGCAGACCTGCTTGTGTTGCTCGTTCCCTTACAAACAGTCACTGCCAAATCCTGCTTTCCTCAGCTGGAGTCCATAGCCATTCATTCCCCAGTACCCCAAAGGCTCTGGCAACCAGGAGCCATAAGCCAATCCTATCAGAGATGATATTTTGCTGTCCCAATTCAGTTTGAAAGGTAAGGAAGGTATTACATATTCCTGAGCTGATATGTTGTTTAGGCATTATTATTTACTGCTGTTACCTTTCGGTTTGCAGGATTTTAGTGGCAAATGAAGGAATCTCTCTTTCAGTGTCTTATAGGATTAAAAATAAAATTATGCACAGATTTAATATTTACCACATTTACAAGGATTTAAAGAATTATCACAGCAAAGTCAGCTTTCAGATACGTAGCAATAGAGGAAATGAGTAAAGAAGTATAAAAAAGACCAGGAAAAAACTAAGGCAAACTATATAGATGAGAATTAAACCCAACACAAAAATTTCGTGTTTGGGGTCAGTCCCTGTATAACATAGACCGCACAGACTGAATAGCCTGCATGATTTCAAGGCTTTGCTCTAAATATTCTTTTGTCAGTTAAGAGGAAAAACAAACTGACAATGTATTTGAGAAGACTATGCAACCTGTCATATATTCTGGAAAAATTCTGCAAGGAGAATGAGGAAGAGATTCAAATTACATTGAGAAAATAAGTTTGTGTTTAGAAAGAAGCTTTACCATTAAGAAAGTTTCACGTCTGGAAATCAGGCTTTGGGACCAATCAAAGATCCCAAGGAAATCATTAAAAATCTTTCTTGGAAGAAGTATTCATTATGCTTACTAAATTTTGTAAGGATCAGCTCAAAAAGTAACAGATACTTTTCACCCGATCACAACTGGACATGAGCTAGAAAAACAGTGTTAGGTAAATCACACTGCTTCTCAAGTCAACCAACAGCCACCTCTGTTCAGTGTTTTGGGTTTTTTTTTCTGCCCAGCTTTGAACATGCTCTCCAATGCACAAATATGTGCACTCTACTAATGCATGAGATATATTTTATTACCAAGCGTCTATGCAAAACATTTTAAAGTAATGAGCAGATTTAATGCACTGTAACTTGTATTTAAGATCAAGAGACATGCACAGCGGTTGTTACAGGAGAGAGCTTCTAAAACAAGGCAAAACTATAAATTACAAAGCAAGGATAACAGAAAATAATCTCAGTAGTACAGCAGCCAAAGACAGATAAACAAGAACAGCCATCACAGTGTGATATACAAGATGTTCATTACTCATGACTCTGAGCAATAACAAATAACTTTGCATATTTATTAATTCTTGTATTACAATGCTGGCAGTAAAGTGTGGTCTTTGTCATGAAATGTTAAATATAAAAAAGCGGATAGAGTAAATTAGTTTAGTCTCTGTACATGACTAGAAACTGTGTAGCATCAATAAATAAATTAGTGCTTGAGGGACATTAATTTATTTTCATGCACAATTCCCTGTTGTGTTCATGTCACATTAATTCTTCATTTGGACAGGTGAGTAGCTGGAGCTCTGAGGGAAACGTATAACCCCAAATGTCACGTACACTAGGGTGTACACTGATGAGCAGAAAAGGTTTAAGTGCTTATTTACTTCCCACATCCCCTGAAACCAAATTATAGCCCAACATATTTCCAGGATATGGAGGCTGAGATGATGTGTGGGTCTCTGAAATCTAATCACACCCTTCTAACACTCCCCTCTGGCCACATCTCTTAGTGACAAGCCACCATTGACTCTTCCCCATAACATTTAAGCACAGGGACAGATCAGATGAAATTCGGACCTCTTAAGCATTAGCGTTGGGGACTGGTGCACCTAATCACCCAAAAACACAGCTGCTTAACTCAACCCTTGTATCATGACGGTGTCCCCCTCTCCATGCCCACATGACTGACTTTCTTAGGAAATTTGTAGCTCTTCCTCTTTTCCAAATGCCCCTTCCATCTTCTTCTGAACACCTTTGGTCAGTAGATGTGACTTTGCCCCTTTAGTTTTCATTTATTCTTCAACTTCATCTAGGGCCAGACCACCAGATTAACTGTTCCGAGTTTCCTCCAACACAGAACTTTTCCACAATTCCTTTGACAATCTTCATCTGAAAATCTGGACCTTTGAAGACAACCTAAGCAGACTTATTTGACATGACACCAAAATGGCTGATTGTTTGCCACCTATGAGCTGATGGCGTTCTACTCTCCATCCAAGGTACTGCTCACTGTTAGCAGATAAAGACAGTAGATTCTTCAGGCTTAACATACTGACTAGCCAGTACACGTCTGTACATACCCTACACAAGAAACACAAGGACTTATACTGATATAAGAGATGCTCATGAGAAGATGTGTAAAAAAGAAGGACAAAAAAAAAAAGACATGCATATCGAGAGTAGGCAGGATCACAGATTCAAATCCAAGTCATATACGAATACTCCAAATGCACAATACATACATTTTCAGAATACATTTTTGACCACAAATGGTATGCAAGATCTCATGATCTGAGGGAGGAGATTGGATCAGGTGACCTTTACAGGTCCCTCACAACTGAAATTATTCTGTGATTTAAAGAAATTTTCTTTATTTGTGGCAAACATCAGCGTCATGAACTTCTGAACTTCAGGCTCCTTCTGATGTAAAGCAGCAAAACAAAACTTTCTTGCTTCAGCTGTGATCCAGAATTATACACGTCCACTTATCCTTTGGGTCCAGATCTAGGGAAATTAATCCAAAAGCTTTCCCTTTCAACCTTTGGAGCTGGAACGCTTTTAATCAGGAAGTCTAGCCTTGCTACACCTCAACTTGCAGCAGCATGAATGGTTGAAACCAAATGATTGAGCAAACCTACTAAGTAAGCTGTATCTGACTAATGGAAAGTCTCCCTTTTGTCTCTTATCCCTTCTCTGAAGCTACCAGTGCATAGATAAAAATCTAAAAGTAGAAACTTATTTCATAAAGTGTTATGATTTATGACTCTTCTGGATTTTTTGCTGAAGAAAGACCAAGTCAGATAGTTGGCATTGAAAAAAAAAAAATCAGACCAAAATCTACAACCACAACCCCAAAAAGCCCTCAACCAAAACCAAACCCCACTATATTTGTGTGGATGACACCACAATACGTGTCAAACAGCCAACCATGTCAAAGATTTTGCCATACCAGCTTTGTACAAGCACATTACTATGGCTCGGTTCATATGCTGACCGTACAGTCCATGCATTCACAGCACACTAACCATTCTAAGGCCAAGAGGGGATGTTTATAACCCTTCCTCTTGGCCACGGGTTGGAAAGTCTGTATTTAGTCAGCCAATTGACTAAAATTCAACTGGGGAAAGCCAAAGGTCAAACCAAGATATCATATTTGACAAGCCACAGTAGTTTAACATGTCCAAATCAAACTGAGACACATTCCTCCTAAAATTAGACAGATGTACCCAGCCAAGGTACTCTTTGCCAACCCTGGCGCCCATCCTCTGACATATGAACAAATCAGTGTTTGAAGTAAATTCCCATCAGGACCTTGTTCTGTCCAGAAGAACACACTCATGCGAGTAGAAACAAGAACAGTGGTACTTACAGCAGCAGAAATGGGAGACTGAGACTTCAGTTTATGGATCAAAGTGGGTGCAGGGAAGAAATCTGAACAGAGCCTCAGGCTGAAAGCTGAGAGAGCTGTTGAACCTGGGTCTGACACAAATAACCTCTGTGGTCTTGGACAAATTACCGAAGCACTCTTCTTCCACTTCTGTTTTCTCATTGCATTCCTCAGCCACACAGAGTTTCATAAGAGACCACTGTGCAGTAGGGACACCTGTTAAGTGCCCATGAAACATCACAGTTTTATCACAAACAGACCAAAGTGCAGCCTGCCCTCCCTTCCCGTTAGATGAGGTCAAGTCAGACTGACCTCTGCCATGTTTTAATTCTGAAGGATCCAGATTAAATGCTTCATGTTATGCTACAAAAGAAGGAAAGAAAAATTTGCAATTGTGAAGATGAATGCTTCCCCTTTTCCACAAAGGAAAAAGGATACCACTCCATACACAAGTTCGCTTCAATCCTATGACCCATCAAGTTGTTCAGGGGTCTGGTATGTCACTAATCACGTGCTGTAAAGTGCTATTTATTTGAGAAATATATACATATATTTATATTTAATCCATCTATTTAGAGCCATATTCTATCCTCACAAAAGACACCTCGGAGACAGCAGCCCGTCCTTGGATGAGCAGCAGTTCAGCACAGCTCCATTCCAGCCTGGAATAGGACTGAAGAACCTCACTGGTGGCTGAGAAAGGTCAATGAAAACATACAGTACCAGGAGTCTTGCTTTCAGCAGGTGCTTTATCCAAGACCCCAAGCAATCACTGAAGCCTGTTTTCCAATGATTGAAACTCTCAGCCCAAGTACTCTGCAGCAGAAATACAGTACACAGACAGAAATCAAGAGAAAGGCAACAGCTGCTGCTACTCTGAATCTGGAAAAAAACAGACACCATAAACCAAAGCTTTGTGATTTTTTTTTTTAAAATTTGTTTATTTCTTCTAAGTCCATTAACACTTTGATTTTTCTCCAGACTTTGTGTTCCTAACACACAGAAAACCCTTTCACCTTCCTTCTGACTGTTGTCAGCTGAAGAACTCCTAAACACAGCTGGCTGTGGGTGGCAGCAGGAGGCTGAATTGGCAGAAAATTTCTAGCTGAATACAGTTATCAGCAAAGGCAACTTTCTGAGGCTATTGATGGCTGTTTGTTTCACATTTGCAGGGCAAATTTCCTTCTCCCTTTTCTAACCAAAGAGAACAGTGCAATTCACCAATAGTTAAATGAGCTACAGATTATAGTTGCCTCTTACCTATGTGAATGCCACGGGCTTGAGACTGCTTACGTCAGTCACATGAACAAAATCTAGGCTAATAGAGTTAAGAATTTACTCAGACTTTAATTATAGATATTTCCAAATAGCAACCACTCAAGCAGCAATATTTTCAAAATTCTTTATGTAGTAGTTCTAACCTTTATCCCCCCCCCCCATTGATGGATCTTTTCAACTACTACCTTCATGTTTTAAAGATTAATAATTATTGTATGTTGCCAGTAAAACCTGAGTGGGGCATCTGGTAGCAACATATTCTGAAGTTTTGTATGTGACCATCTCATGGTTCCTCTTCCAGGAGCTATTTCATGGTTCATCAAAGCTCCAAACTCTTTAATGAGTCAGCCAATTCTTAGCATGAATGAGGTAGGTATTTCTGTTACCCAGCTTGCTTTTAGAAAAAAAAAAAAAAAGTGTCTAAGTGTTGTTGAGTGATTTCAAAGTTATTTAAGGACAAGGTGTATGAGAACACAACTTTCCCAGACTAATTTTATAGGTAATAAGTGCATGAGGATCTATGTATTTTCCAAGTATATGTAGTATTTACAATTACATACACAGTGTATGTATTCATAATTAGAAGCAATTAGAGGTTTCATTTTTAAAACCAATGTTCATAAAGGCTTGTGTGTATATGTTACACCCATAACTAGGAAAAAAGTCACCTCTATTCTGATTAGCCATTTATATTACAGAAAATGCACATAGGACCCTATTGGTGCTTTTTACAATCCAGCAATGTGTATCTCCTGCAATGTAAAGAGAATTTGAAAAGGCTTTTCACAATGGAAAATTAAGGTGACGAAGCATGGCCGATTATATATAATTTCCTCTTGTAAAAGTAATGCAAGTCAAGTGAATCTGCTGACTAAGAGGTCTGAAAGAACCTGTCAGAGAGAATATGACTTACAAAAATGGAATAATAAAAAATAAAAAAAAAATCCTTGGTATTTTTTTGATCAGTTTTGGGGTTTTGTTGTGATAAGAGAAAGAACTTGCCAAAAACTGCTGTCCAGAAGACAGGCTGGAGAGGTGGGCCACACAAACCTCATGAAGTTCAACAAGGCCAAGTGCAAGGTCCTGCACATGGGCCAGGGCAATCCCATGAACAAATAAAGGATGGGCAGAGAATGGATTGAGAGCAGCCCTGAGGAGGACTCGGGGGTGCTGGTGGATGAGAAGCTCAACATGACCCGGCAATGTGCACTCGCAGCCCAGAAGACCAACCACACCCTGGGGCTGCATCTAAGGAAGAATGGCCAGCAGGTCAAGGGAGGCGATTCTACCCCTCTACTCCACTCTGGTGAGACCCTACCTGGAGTACTGCATCCAGCTCTGGGGCCCCTAACATAACAACAGGGTCTTGTTGGAGCGGATCCAGAGGCGGCCACAAAGACAACCAGAGGGCTGGAGCGACTCTCTTATGAAAGCAGGCTGAGAGAGTTTTTGTTGTTCAGCCTGGAGAAGAGAAGAGTCCGGGGAGACCTTATAGCAGCCTTCCAGTACTTTGAAGGGGGCCTACAGGAAAGATGGGGAAGGACCTTTTATCCAGGAGTGTAGTGATAGTGTGAAGGGTAACAGTTTTAAACTGGAAGAGAGTAGATTTAGATTAGCTATTAGGAAGAAGTTCTTTACTGTGAGGGTGTTGAGACACTGGCACAGGTTGCCCAGAGAAGTTGTGGATGCCCCATCCCTGGAGGTGTTCAAGGCCAGGCTGGATTGCGCTTTGAGCAACCTGGTCTAGTAGAAGGTGTCCTTGCCTGTGGCAGGGGGGTCAGGACTAGGTGATCTTTAGGGTTCCTTCCAACCTAAACCATTCTATGTTTCTATGACTATAAAAACACTTTTTAAACCAAACTTTGCGTTTCTTCCTGTCCTTTCTACAGAACTCCCTAACAACAACAATGATAAAAAAAATACAAACCCACCCAACTAAAATCAGCCACAAATCCCCCAAAGCACCATCAACAACTCCCTGACACCCGCCCTCTTCCCCCCCTGAAATCAGGGCCAAGAACATTTTGGAAAATTTTTTCAAGATGGTCTTTTAGGACACACGGGACCACTGGGATGCAAATATTTGTGACAGGACTATCTTCATGGCCACAGCTCCCTGGAGCAGCCCATGCCTGATGGTGATGTATCACACCTGCCCTCACTGGGTATAAAACCCCACCCCCCAGATCAGACCCACAGCACAATGCCCAAGCAGCAGCTTCATCCTGGGAATGTAGGTGAAGGCAACATGGGCTTTGTTTGCTGCTATGAATAAATATATTGTTTGTTCTGCTCCCCACCTGACTAACAGCCAGCCACCAAGTTTCAGAGCCACCCCATGCTCTTCAGTAGGTCTAGACCAAAGAGAACCCAGAGATCCTGGAGGAGTTGGTGTAATTGTCCCAAAAGTCAGAAGAAATTTTGCCATCCATTGCAAGAAATTGCATCAGAGCTTTACCCCTGTGATAGAACTGGGAATAAAACCAACATCTCTTAATTACAATAGCCGTGCTACCAGCTTTTACCTCCTACTCCCCAGTGCTGGGAAGAATACAATTATCACAGTGGGTAAATGCTAACTACATTGTGTCAAATAGGGCAAAAAACAAAAAAAAGTTATTTGAAGCAGAAAACATGCATAGACAGAGTGCTTGCTGAGCCCAGATGCCTAGACTCAGATTAAAATAAAGGACTTTGACACATCATTGCCAGTACGCAGCATGTTTGTTTTACCCTCGTGGTAACCCATCCAGCTTCTGGAATTCAACATTGAACAGGATGAACCTGACCCATTTCTGAATCTGTACTGACAGCTGTGCTGAGAGTCTGGAGTTGACTAAGTACCTACATTAAACTTTTCCAATCTGCAAAAAAATATTCTTTTAATACTCTATGGTAAAAGACTTTATTTTCCCTTAATTTGTATTTCATTAGCATAAGGTGAAGGTGTTTCCATAGAAACACCAGGGATATATAATTTCTAAATAATGATTTTGCCACAAAGAACCAAAAAAATCATTTTCAAATTACTATGCAAAAAAATCCAAACACAATTCACTTACTAATATTACAGAGAAAACATATGTAAAGACTTCAAACTTTAAATTGTAGCTGTAAAGTTTTAAAGATAAATTGTGTAGTTTAGTATTTCAATCATGGAAAAGAAAAACACGGGTAAAATACCAGAAACCAAAGTCAAAGTTACATTAAGTGTAATTTCATTGTATTCCATGATCAAATTCACGTAAAGTATGATGGGTCAGTATATCAGAGTGATCTGAATATACACAGATAACTAGTTCCCTTTGTTTTCTATTTTACTATAAAATATTTTATGTTTATATCTTATTTTTGTAGTCTCAGTATTAAGATGAAAAGAGGCATTAAAAATAAATAAAAATTTTCTGCTTTTTCATCATCTGTTCACTTGGACAGCACCTCCAGTAAGTGCTAACAAATACTACCATGGGTAGGATAATTATTATGAATCAAGACTCCCAGTTGGACTTTAAAATGAATTGGAAAAACGTCACCTCCAGGAGGGACAATTATAAAAAAAAAAAAAAAAATCTGAATCCCACTCTCAAAGGAACCAAAAAGGCAAGATGAGCAGAAAAGAAGGAGAAAGAGGCGCTCAGGCAGATAATATATTCCCAGGCTAGACAGTAAAAAAATCTCAAATTTAGGGCTGGAGAGGAAGAGGATTTGAAGCTGGAGAGGAGGTAGGGATTTTTTATTTCTTTCACGTGTCACATCTTTCTTGTGTTATTTAGGTATAAAAAATAATAGTGTTAGAAATCCTTTTATGGTGTCTTGATGTTGTTTCTTCATATATGTCATTTTCCATTTATGTCATTATTTCTGTGATTTGGATGTTTAATGTTGAACCTGGTGAGGGAAAAAAATCCCTGTATTATTTTTTATGTATATGGTTAAGTGAAACAAGAGGAATGTCATGCAACACAGATGAAGCCAACAAACTCAAATGCCAGGGCCAGGCAGTGGGAGGTGGAGTTGCATGTGTATTGCAGAAACAGTAAAGTGGGAAGAAGGAAAAAGAAAAAAGTCACGAGCTGAACGAACTGTCAGGCAGATCCCAAAAATAAGCACTCAGACAGTATCTCTGGCCAGACACCTGCATAATACTTTTGAGATAAATTGCTCTTACCTTTCTCCAAAAAAATTTGTTTTAAACACCATGTGTCCAAGGGGCAGATTTTTCACAAGATTTCTGTAAGTTAACATGAATATACATTAAAAAAAATATGAAAAACTCTCCACAATCAACTCTTCTAGGTGGAAAGAAAGTCCTAAAATACAAAACTTTTGCTGAAAACACAGACTACGATACAGCGTACTGTACAGATAATTTCCCAATGAGGGAGAAAGAACACGTACAGGATGAAGATGACCAGGCGGTTTATGGAAGTTATCTGAACATACTTTGAAGTGGTACCTGACTGTCTATTCAAAAAGTATGCACAAGGGACTAGAAACTAAGGCCACAGGCTCCCACAACCCTGAGGGACTTGAGCAGTTACTGTTACAAGGAATTACTATTAGCAGAAACTTGCTTTGAGCATGAATAAAAATAAGGGTGCTACTTACATACAATAAAAGGCTTCCTTACATGGTTGCTTGAAGAAGCAGAGCAGCTGTGCCTGTTAGAAAAGCGCATGAAGTGGGTCCAACACAGGGCTTCTGGGTCTGAAAAGCCCACACGCATCCCGGTGCCTGACAGGTTCTCAGTATGTGCAACGTTATTGAGTATCCCACCCTCACACAGCAACCTGGCCCTCTGAAAAGAGAGCAACCAGCTGCAATATCTAAGAAAAATTATCCCTGGAGATAGTAGGTGCAGTATTTGGGCTCAGGCCCTTTCTGTCATGTTCTCTCCTTAGGAAAAAAAAAAAAATATGGAAAATGGAAAACATATGTGGAAAAGCTTTGTTTTCTTAAACATTGAAAAAGTCTTTATTTCCAGTTCAGTGACTCTTTCATGAACTACATTCATCATGAGCTTCCTTGGTTTAATGGCCTGGTTTGTACTTCAGCCCACATCCCTAGTAAACACTTAAAATTGAACTGTCTAGGTTAAAGCTATATGTGCCCAACAAGTCAAATTTAAGAACAAAACTGTTCAAAGCATATAATTAAATCCACCAGGATTTATTCTATGAAACAACAGCTTGTCAACTAATAGTTCACAAATTATTAGTAAAACATGGGATCCTAAAACATGAGAAGTACCACCTACCACATAATTCAGTATTTTTTAAAAACTGAAGGTTTAAATTCTTACAGATAAAACTAAAAAAACATCTTTTATTAAGATATGTTTAAAGTCAGAAGGTGACAGGCCAGGTCAGCACATGTTCTCCTGCAACGCTTTCCAGCATGCCCCTTGTTTAAATCCACATTAATCTCAATTTTTGTGAGAAATGAGTTCAGTACCCAGCCCAGGCTCCATAAAAAGGAACAAAGTTCTCTGCTAGTGTCAGGTGTATGCATCACTCCCCCCTACCAACTGGCTTTCACTGTGCCGTGCCGTCAGAGCTCTCATCCTGATTAAAGCGAACTGACATTGGCTTTTCAGCCTAGCTAACAGGGCCACTTCCGTTTGGATCGGGAGGAGTGATTTCTTTCATTCTTGTCATTCTGCAGCTCTTAGAGGATGGAGCCAACCGCCCAGTGACAGCGAACTTGGGGGTCCATGGAGTCAGCCAGCTGTTATAATAGCTCAGACGACAGTGTCTTTTATTATAAAGGCTCTACCCTGGATCAGCGTGTCCTACTTTAGCACTTGCGTAGCAGTGGAAGACCATTATGACTCCATTACAGCAGAACCTTTAGCATAGAAACGTTTTTCACTAATTTTATTTCTAGGGCAGCGAAGCTGTTATTCCAGACTATTTAACTGTAATTACCATTTTTACTACAGCAATGGTGAGTTTTGCAGACAATAGATTTTACCACTGTCTCTGAATGTGCAAGTTTTAATTACATATTGAAGCTTATTAAATCAACACTTCACATGCAATAAAATGGCTAAGCACAGAATATTGATAACCTGTCCTTCAAGGCCTTATTAAATTGTTTCCACAAATTTTGGAACATCTTATGAGCCNTTTTTTTTTTTTTGTAATTTTTAATTTTTTTTTTTTTTTTTTGGCAAAGCAGTTGTCTAGCACAGTAGGTTATGATTAAATATACGCAGCTGGAATGTTTGCTCCATGTTTGCACCTGCACATTGAGTAATAATACCCAAGAGATTTGATAAACCCACAAAAATCACACAGAAAGACTAAGGAGGACAGGGGATTGGAGAACAGCCTGCAAGAGAGGGTGGGTTGACACTACAGGTTTGTCTTCTTAAGGGGGGTCCAGAACCACATGGGCATTCAGTTACATGGTATCAGCCTAAATATGAGCTGTCTTTATTAATGCCAGTCTGTATTCATACCTCCTATATTATTTAAACATGAAGTAAAAAAAAAAAAAAAAAATTGTGTTTCTTGTTAACAGGAAGTCTTCCAAAGACGGTTACTGAAAATGCATATTATTATCCTGAGGCACCATAACATCCATATTAATCTCTCAAGAGAGCTCTTGGGAGGGCTGTTCTATGATTATATAAGATGGTTTTGAATATCTTCACAAGATAATAAACAGTGTCAGCTTTTCCCACTGCTTTCATTACTAAGTTCTCCAAAAGTAGTGCATCTCCTGTTGACATGGTTTTGAATAAAACTTGGCTATTTCCTGAATGATAGATCAGACTGGCAAAAGAATATCTATAGTCAGATAATTGCATTGTTTCACGGTACATTTCTTATGAAAGTTGGGTAGAACGTACTAGAATACCACAGCACTGTCTCAAGTATAAAGACAATCAAAAGGTGGAAAAAATAATCATAAAAACCCACTAAACCCACAATAAACTGCACAACAGTACATAATGCCTTATAATCAGCCCTTAGTAAACCACTTCACTATGTGTCGTTAGTAACCAGATGGAGGAGCCAAGAGTCTGTTCTTATAACTGACACACAAAAAAACCCAACAGTTCTACAGCTATGGGAATAAAATAAGAGCACTAAATAATCTGAATGTATTGTCCTTTTCTGTGCTTTGATATTCAAGACCAAATTAATATTCTGGTCAGATCCTGAGACTCTAAGTCACTCTGCAACAATGCACTGAGTAATTCCTGATAAAACCCTTAAAAGCGGTTACGGAAAATGGCTATTTTGGACAACTGTTCCCAAGAAAGCTGTGTTTTACAGAGAGGATGACCAAATTCTCAGCTCAATTTGAAAGGTTAAATGTGTAAATGTATTGCACTAAAATCAGTACATGTAAACATTAAGCAGCTCAAGTCAGACACCCAAAACCTAAAAGTTGGCTAAGATCTGTTGAAGATCACCTGAAAAAAAAAAAAAAAAATCCCTTTTTGGCTGTTTAAATACATGTTTTATGACACGGCCTAACTCAGATATCTTGGAGAAAGATCCCTTTGCAGCCACCTGTCTCATTCAGTGAACAGGAGGGGCATTACTTAATTAACAAGCTTTGACTTCCCACCATGGTACAAAGTGTGACATAAATAAACCCCAATGCCACACAATTCAAACTGTTCTTGACAGAGCTATTTCTTTCCTTGCAGGAGAGAAGAGTTTAACTGCTGCTCACTGTTATGAGCCCCCCTGTTTTAGGGAGGCTTCCACGGCCACATTACTGCAGCTCTCCCGGCACGCTTGAGGCTACCCTTCCTGACCACACACAACGAGTTCTGTGGGTGCTCCTTAAGGCACGCTCTGACTTGTGACTTTTCCCCACCCTAAATGCCATGGGAAGCCCCCAGAGCCCTTCCAACACAGACAACCTGCACATCCAACGGGGCAGTGGAGGGGGGCATCCCCTGCATCTCAAAGACTTGGTGTTAGCCAACGCTTTTTCTACAAAGCAGTGCCTCCTTACCACAAGCTTGCCATGACCCCACATCCCTGATACTTTCTTTTACGTGTACACTCTACTTTAAGTAAAGTATGGAGCCAAAGCACCCGGACGAATCTGCTAGCAGACTACAGCTTGGAGAAAAGTTGGGGTGGGGTGGAAGACTATTTGCTCCTCTCTGCATGGACAGACTAGACAAGAAAACTCACTTTCAGAAAGGCCATTCAGAACAGACACATCTTTGCAGAGACTGCTTACATCTGGGCTATGCTCGTACTGGTGAGTTGTGCCATCACCAAACAACTCAAAGGAGATCAGGCTAAAGATACCAATTCTTCTTTGAAAGGACAAACACTCCTGATGCTCCAGAGAATCCTCAGCCCAGCAAGGGATTCCACTGACTCCTGTGGTCATGCACTATGGCATGACTTTTGGCAGAAGAGAAAAGTAAAGAAACTTCAAAATCTACCAGGCAGAGAAAACATAACAAGACGACCATAGCATAGAAACGGCCAGTATAGGTATAAAGCTAGGGCAGGGACCAAGAGTAGCCAGAATTATGCTGAAAGTAAAACTAGGATTGCTTCCTGGCTGCAATAAGATACCTCCTGCCAGGGCAGGGCTTATAGTGTCGTGTTTCTAGCAGGCCCTTCACCTGGCTCTCCACTCCCAGATCAATACCTGCAGGACACCACTTCTTTGGGATTCAGAAAATCGTCATTTAGCAGCTGGACACCTTTCCCCGAGTGGCAGCTGGGCTGTGCTTCCCAAGGCTGGATAGTGTCCTTCCTTCTTGCACTCAACAACAAGCAGCAAATTCTCTGCCATGGGGTGAAGAACTCCCTGCAGTGCTGGTCAGCACGGGCTGGATTTTAGGGTTTACTCCTTACTAAGAGTCTCTGTGTTGAGGCCAATATGATTGCGCTTGACAGTAAGGAAGTATTTTACACTTGACTACAGTTTTAAGTATTTCTGCATTTCACCACATGCGTTTGACCAACAATAAAAACGGGTGGTGAGGGCTTGAAAATAGGCAGAGCTGCAGGTTCCTCCAAGTTAGACCTCTTTTTCTGGGGACAACACAAGCCAACTGCTGATCTCTTTTCTCTGACTCCATTCTTGGGCTCACCTTTCTGCCCCAGCAGCTCTAGCATTACCCCAGGATCTGACTTAGCCTCTTTCTGCCTTTATACCTCTAAGCTCTGGAGCATCTTAGGAGACAGCTATGCTCCTCTGCCACAGTCATTTCTTCCCATTAACCTCCATCTCCATTTCTCTGGGTTCCTCTTACATGCAAAAATTTTAGTCCAAATGGGTAACATCTAACAAAGCCATAACAAACCAAAACCTGCATCTTACCATTAGAAGTGGCCGATGATTGTGAGAGGCAACGCACAAAGCTATTCCTCTCCCTAGAAGCAAGCGAGTATATCAGGAAGAGGAGAAGGCTTCTGAGAGACTGCTTAAGATAACTTTTGCAAGGTGAATTGCTAGAGCTCCATTACAGCTGATGACTGATTCCTGACACCTGCGGCTCATTGGCAATTCCTCCCCCCCCCTCCCCAAAGAAAGGTCTCTTAGAAAGTGTGATTTTGCTGCAATTGAAATAATCCATAGGAAAGAGCTTCTCTTTCAAACTGTCAACTAATTATTTTCATTATGATTCCCCAGTCCTTAAGAAGTGTCTTCATTTTTTTCACTTAAAATGAAATTTACTTCCACAGTTTGCTATCTGAAATATACATGTATGTACATATAAATGCATACATATATATATGTTTTACATTATTTTCTTCTTTTCTCTGCACTGAGCAGTCTAGAACAAGTAGAAACCAGGGAATACAAAAAAATGTTGATCTGAAATAGTAATAAAATTTGGCTGCATTTATACTTAGGTAGTAGGTAGACCTTTTGCCTGCAAGGCTGAACTCCCCCTGACATACTACTCTAATCAAAAGTACACAAAAATATGCATAGTATTTGTACAACAGATTTGGACACTTTCCTTAAAAGAAGGACTATACATAAGCATGGACAGATGAAAAGAAGCCCCCCTGCACCTACCTGTTTATCTATCCATCTGCCTGTGTTGGCCTCCTTCAGTTCCCAGAGATCCCTCTTTGAAGGGATGTGTAAGCTACCCTTCCCACCCTCTTTCAAGGACCCCAGTGAATCTGTTCCCCCAGTGCCAGCAGCTAGCAGAGGATCTTAATGCCTTCTTCCTTACCTTCCCCTCCCCGCTCACAAACCCCCATCAAGTCTCAACACCATCAGCTGGCATCATGCCCCGGTATTTAGCTAAGCCTAAAATATAACTGTATTTAGGTATAAATAGGGAAGAAACAAAAATACAAAAAATAACTATGAGTCAGATCCATAGAGAAATATAAGCTTTGGATCAAGCCCCTATAATTACTTCTGACCTTGTACATCTGCAAAAACCTAGCAGCGATCAGTTCTTCCTGATGTGGATAAAACCTTTTGAACTTATCTTGAACAGATGTGTCATTATTAACTTAATTGTCACGGCCAGGCAGAACACCTATTTCCAAATTGCTCTTGAGCTAATATCCTTTGTTCCAGTTAGGTCTATTAGCGTTATAATTTCAACACCCTCGGCAGTTTTTACTATTTTTGAAGGTCTTTTTCCCCAGATTCAAACTTAAATCAATCACAGATGTTGTTCCAATGTAGATTCCTTAAAGAGAATGGGCCAAACTGCAAATTCTTACCTTGTAATTGATTTCAGTGGCTCTGTGGTAAGTGCTTGCGGTAGTGCAAAGCTGCAGTTACATCAGCAGGATTATGGTTATGCAGTTACAGTAAGTACAGAGCTAACCCCCACGTGCTGCACATACCCACACATGAATGCAAAGCCAGTGTATAGACTTCTAATAGAGATGACTGACATTCGTTTTAGTGTAACATGATACTGCTTAAATCAGTTGAATCAGGCTAGAGAGGGAGTACATCAACCCATATTTGGAATACCCTCCAAAATAGATGGAGAATTCAGACTTCATGGTTTGGTTGGGCTTTCTATTAAAACAGGAATCCAGACTTTACCTTGAGCATTGCTCCTCTATCTTCCTCTGCTCGTCTAACATTAAGTTTGTGCATGAGGTTTTTGTACAAACTGGAAAAAAAATGCTTAAATAGAAAAGGTATCATAAAGAAAAAGCAATTTTCTTCACTCTACAAAGAATAATTTCACCAAAGTGCCATTACAGGGCCGTGACTGAAATTACTCTCTGCTGACACTCTTGTAAATGAGAAGGTGATTTTTTCAGCTGTGAAAACTACACACAGAGGATGCATAGACAGGCATATCTCAACTTTAAATGTGTGATGCTTCCACTAGCAGTTGGGGACTGGGTAAATAATAACCACATGACTTCTCTTTTAGGATTCTGCTACCATCTTTTTTTGGTCTGATGCCTCTGGAAATAATTAGCAAGCCCTTATAAATGATGTTTATAATATATAAGTACTGACAAAACCTGAAGTATACAGTGAGTCTCTTTAAAAAAAATGAAAATACATAATGAATGAAGATCACCTACAATATGAATTATAGATTCTGTGCAAGTTAGCCTTATTCACGATTATACAGTGCTTAAGGGTCTGCTGCTACATTTACATTTTTACCATGAGCCTTTTTGGTTTGTATCATCTTGAAATATAGATTAAAACTCCACAGCCAGATGATTAATTAAGTCTAAAAAAACCCTGCATGCCTGATTTCCATGTACTGAAAATGAATGCAGTGCAGTTTTTACCCTGGATGAATATCCAGCTCTGAATTTCAGTGAGACCCTAAGACTTTAGGACTGAACTTTTTGTTTACAGAAAAAGTAACATGGAACATCAGTTCTCTAATTTATTTTTGCTGGGTGAGAGAACAAATACAATCATATTTTGGTATGAAGTCAATATGTTTCACAAATTCTTTAGATGCAATCTTTCATCTGGAAAAAAAACACCAAATTATGGATTGCTTAATGGAAAGCTCAACGGAGGTCAGGAGACTTAGATACAAATGTTAACCAATCTCTGCCCAAAGTGTGTGGTACTAAAAAGTCCCACATGGGAATTCAAGGAAATTGACTGTGCATATCAGTATCTGGGCTGTCTGACTGCAAAAACTGATAAGAACAGCCATATTGCGTAGCAAAGGAATAGTTTTTAAACTCTTTTGGAGAACTGAATGATGTGGCTGAATAGTGAAGCAGTGGTACGTGTTTTCCAACACCTTGTTTTTGCAGAGGAAATCTGTCTTCTGATAAATTATTCAAAACATAACTGCTAACCTATTTAAGTTTGAAAATATGTGTGCTGTAATTAGGAACCATGTTTCTCAGCTGTTTGAACAACTACACTCCAAATCTGGCATTCTCTAAAATGCCTGCAAAAACAGTAAATGACTATAACTATGTCCAGTGAAGCATTCTGAGCAGTAAATCTTTCACAGTTCTGGGGCAGTGTGTCAAAGAAATCTAAATGTTCCCTAAATACAGAAAAGCCCATTGAAGTATAACAAGTGTGTAAAAATACTTCTAACTTCTGCAAGTCTTTCCAATGTAACTCTAAGCATGACAGCTGGCCTGTTCATGTCAAAGGGTTAATGAAATTTCTTCAATAATTT
This sequence comes from Ibidorhyncha struthersii, assembly GCA_013398815.1. Lineage (NCBI taxonomy): Eukaryota > Metazoa > Chordata > Aves > Charadriiformes > Charadriidae > Ibidorhyncha > Ibidorhyncha struthersii. The sequence continues at coordinate 629,793 of VZSZ01006913.1, read as the reverse complement.
ATCAAGGTTAAAGATTTTCTCTAAAGAAATACAACTTCAGTGGAACCATTTAAATACTCAGTCTGCCTTTCAACATGGAAGATTAAATAAGCTGTAGCATTTTGCAATTTTAATTTATGGTGCACTTTCCAGCATCTTCCCATTAGTTTCATTTTTAAGAGAATCAAACATTAATATAGAAATCATGTGATCAGCAATTTTGTTTAATGTGCTGTTTTACCCTCAGCAATTGCCAAGGAAATAGGACTAAACTTAGAAGCAATTGCAGTGCTCCAGTATTTGAACCAGAAACAATTACAGTATTAGTAGTCTTAGTGCACAATAATATGCTTAGTTAAGGCAATCCCTAAACCACCTTATTTATTATGTATATTATAGAAATTCAACCTAAATTGCCAGATAGAACTCATTGGGATTTTCCCTTTCAGTGAGGAGTGTTTTGGGTTTGGTTTTGACATATTGGAAAGGATATTAATTATGTGGTAACAGCTGCTATAACGCACTTCCATCATCTCACTAAGAAAAGTTATGTCAGATTTTATCATTGTATTTGAAAACTGTTCAGAACTGGTAATTTGCTATTTTAACATTTCTAGATCTTCCACACATGTGTGTACCTGATTAATCCCAGGTTCTGTATTTACATCCACAGAAGTACTCAGTTAAATATATGATTGCGTTTTTCTAGGCCCAGAACCTTTGATAATATGTTTTGGACCTTCTGTAATGTGCTTTTGACTATGTCTTGCACTTGCTTAGATAAGTATTTCAATGACTGATAGGTATTCCAAGTTTCAGACATATTAAGAAGGTCAATATCTAAATAAAAATATAAAATACTAATTTATAACTAAAATATAAGAATACTAATTTATAACTTGTCTGCAAAAAAGAGACAGCTGCCAGAATATTAAGAAAGACATCCTGGCCTGCTTGTTTTGAACTCACCTGTCAAGATTTCACCAGTGCTACACAGGTGTCCACAGAATCTCTCTCTCTGTAATGCAAAGTACATTTGTACCACCACTGTTGAAGAATCAAGTACACAAAATTTTAGAACATCTATGCAACACTGAGGAATTATGATGCAGTCTTAAATTTCATGCTTATGCTATTTTTTTTTCAGAACAGTAACTCATAACAATATGACTATAATGTAGTTCTACCAATCTAATAAAAAAAGACCTTGTCTGCAGAACCCTCCCTCCCATGCGGCAGACGTAGGAACTGATGTGATGTGTGAGACAGGGGATTCCAGCCAGAGTAAGGATAGTTTCCAGATTAAGGGATTTGAATACTGCCTTGGGGAAGCATCTGCCTCTTCTACATGATGTGGTGGAATATATGTCATTTACACTGAGAGTGTCAGAAGTGGGCACTAGCTGTGTGTCTCTGTTTATAGGTATTTAACATATATATTTATAGGAAAGCTCGCTAGACCTCACTGCTTCTGGAATCAATAGAAACCATGTGTTCAGCATATCAACGGGCTCGTTACCTGGAAATCCAGATCGTGGTCGTTCACAAATACATGGCAGTTCTTGATTTCACAGTCAATAAAAGCAAATAGTTAATGCTTGTGATGTGTTCAGATACTACAATGGGCATGATTTGAAAAAGAAAGAAAAAAAATAAATCCATGAGGAAGCAATTGTGCTGCCAAGGAGTTTGAACACCATACAGTAAGTGAATACAAGCCGCTCACTGAACCGAGCAAGCACGGACCCTCCACCCAGCTGGTCTGCCTGGCCTGGGGCAGGGATAAGGGGGTCAGCAGGCAGAGGTGCCTGGCTCTCAGAAAAACTCTTTTCCTGCACCAAAGAACAGAGAAATAAATAAGTTATTGAGCAGTTGCTCCTGAACTGAGCATTGTCCATTCTGCTCGCTGAATCCAGCCTAAACTACTGCTTCTGGAGTTTCACGTAGGCAGAAAAGGTGCCAAAATGAAGATGCTCAGGAAACTTGCACGCTGGAGTGCCTAACAGGAGTATACGTGCCTTTTCCATCTTCAGCAAAGTCATTCTAAGTTCATCTTTTCAGTGTCGCTCCCTGGCCTTTAAAAGGCAGAGCCCCAGATGCCATCATCTAGGATTGTACTGACACCAGCGTGATTCAACAGAAGGGTTCGAACCTTTGGCTCCACCGAGGAGATTGCAGTCATTTTAGCTAATGGAATAATGGATAGCAATCTTAGGTTGTCACTCTCAGTCTGAATCAGCGCTAGAGAGGAATGGACACTTTACTAGCTTTTTTCACAGATATTTGTGACAGCAGAGAAATGATGATTCCCAGTTCATTTCCATGCACTTGATTGAAACGTGCTCTCTTAAAAGCCTCAATTCTCCCTGCCGATTTCCCGTTCTCCCCTCTCCCCTCCAAACTGTCTTTTTCGCAGCCCTGTGTCTTAGCTATTTCATGGTCCTCATTTCACACTCCTCTCCTCTCAGTCCTGATCTTTCCTCTGTAAACGCCAGTTCAAATCGTCTACCGATAACATCTGAACTGTGTTTTTTCAAACTCCTACAAGCAAACCCAATTTAGATAGCATTTCAGAAGAACACGCATAAAACAAACACCACACCAAATTTCAGGTAGTTTACAGACAAGAAGTAACTTTTGTTTTTCTTTCCATAGGAGCCAAACTTGTTATTTTTCTTAGCCTTAGAGTTAGTTTTAGCTGAAATATTTGCAAGCCATTGAAACATCATTTAGAATTATCAGTCCAAACAGCTGAATGCTAGCAAAGCTTGAGGCAAGTGAAAAAAATGTTCTTACTAGAGAGAATAATTAGCACGGCTTCTTGGAATTTGCCACCAATTCCTGTGTTAACACCAAATGCAAAAAACCCCATCAAGACAAAAATAAATACATATGTGAATGTATTTACCCATTTAGAAATTTCTGGGACTTTCTTAGTAAATTTTTGTAAAATTTGCTTGGCCCAAATTTATTTCCTTTTATCTATGAAAGGCCAAGTCCTATAAATTTCAAGCTTTTTGGAGAGTTTACAGAAAAAAAAAAAGGTGTTGATCAGGCCAACAACACTTGTGCCATTTTTACCAAACATTAGTGTGATACATCAAATAAGTTATGTAAACATATTCTGTTGCTTCTGTAAGTTATACAGCTATCAATTATAAGATCCAGAAAGATGCTCTCTATGCTTCCTTCCTAACACTACCTATATCTCTGTTTTATTTTGATTAAACCTGTCTCATTACTCTCTCTTTTTTATCTATATGTATATATATATAAAATTTCCTGTTGTTATCACACAACTGCTTTCTAGATTGTAAACTTTCTTGGACAGAAACCTTATTTTATTGCTTTGAGTGGTACCTATGTAACTTTCAGGTGAGTGTGTTCATGTTCTACTGCAAATCTGCACTTCGAATTAACCAAGGTTATAATTAGACAAATAATAATAGAAAGACAGATTGCAGATCCCTTACTCACAGTGCTGAGCTATTACTCATGTGAGCTGCTCCACGAAAACAGTCACCAACTGCATGACTTGTGTGAAAAACTGAGCATTTAGGACTCCAATCTGGTCTGTTACCATTGTGTAATGTTGTGCATTTGTGTAAACTGTTCTAATTCAGGGGTCTCTTCAGTGCAAATGTCTCTCTGAATACACTCTGCTGCAGTAATAGATTAATTTCCAAACGGCAACACCCCAGCTAGGGTGAGGGGATGTATACAGTATCTAATTAATCTTAATCTTTTTCTAAGTTTAGTCATCCAGGTCATCAACATTCAAATATTTAAGTGTAAACTTCAGCCTTTCCAAGGGATCTGCAAACATATTACAAAGAGCAACATGACTGTTCTACTCTTCCCAAATTACACATGGTATATCTTCTAATTATGCTGACACCCTTTTCCATGCCATGTTCCCACATCCCTGGAAAAGACATTGGCATGCTGAATGGAAACACGTAGGCTGGTTTAGGACACGAGTTGGACAACAATAACTTAGACTATCCATATAAATATTGTCAATTAGGCATACAGAACACGTTCTCTCTCCTATCCTGTTTGAGCTGCTGCTGGCTTTGGTACTTCTGCAACCATGGTGGCACCCTTTTCTGTCCTGCTCCAAGAGATCTGTGCCCAGACTGCCAGCTACGGCAGCCTTCCTTGCTGTGTTTTTTTCCTGGTTGTAAATGCTTGTCCTCAAATGTTGCTGATGGATCAATATTTTTACAAGTTTGAAAATGGCAAGAACGTATTTAAAAAGCAATTTATTTTCAAACAGGAAATAGCAGAGCTAATTAATCCAATGGGACAAATTAATCAATTGGCATTAAAAATGATGCTTTTCATGTTAGAAACCGGTCATCAGTCACTTTATTTTATTTTTTGTAATTCTTTGCTTGAAAATAAATGTTTTGTCTGTCATAGGCTTTTTTGGAAAGAAGCAGTGAGTCAGAGTATGGAGGGATTTTTCAAAAGGAGCTTAATCTGCTGGATGGCTTTTTGGGCAGTGATTCATCCTTGCCCACACAGCACAGAACAAGAGCATCTCATCGTTTTGGACTTTCAATTTCCACTACAGGCAACAAGTTTCCGAATCTGCTTTACACTTTCTTATAATGGTGGTTATTCTCGCTGAAATTGCACTGTTGTGCTAACAATGCAGTGCAAATGCCTATGTGCGAAAATTGTGAAAAATGGCCAGGGAGGAGGAATCAGTGTGTAAATGGTGAATTTTTGTTTCATTTTTAGGTACTGAAAAACTATTTTTTTTCCTAAAATCAGTCAATCAAATGGGATTCTTTTTTGACTGCATTCTTGAGGATTTTCTCTGCTCCCCTTTCTTTTTCACTTACACTAGTGAGTACAACCAGCTAAATGACTTCCAAGATATTTTCCCTAAACCATCCCCTTTTTCCTCACTTTGATAGCTTTGAACTAGTTTATCCAACTGTAATTTTTTGAAATGTATGGAGTACAGAATCAAATAAATTAAAGTACCCCTCAGTCTACTGAATACTTCAAGTGTTGCTGACGATTTGGAGAATAGAGAAGAAAAAGCAAACTCCCCCAAACCCCGACTCTTAATATCAGATATTTGAGAAAATTCAGGAGCAAAGGAAGAATAAAGGAAATGGAAGGTTAAGTACCCCAAAGCTGAAAAAGGCACGAACTGTCAAACTTGACGATTTAGGGTTTCAAAATGAAAAAAATATTGAAACAGATCACTAAGTACTTGGTTCTTGCTCACAGGACTTGCTCCCAACACACCTCACAGATAATTAAATTGATTTTACAGTGAGCTAATAGTGATTTGACAGTGACCTGACATGAATAAAGGGCGGTACCTGCTATTCCTATCGTCTACCTTGTGTTGGCTTGGAGTCATCTCGCAGCTGGGAGGAGAATCTAATCCTTTGCTGATGCGGGTGACAACTGAGTCACTATGACGATTTGTAGCTACACTGGCATAAGACAGTAGTGAAATTTCTGGTGAGAGTTGGAAAACAGCTGGAAGACTTAGTGACACAGAATAAAAGTGCAGTCTAAATGGGTACCTCTCTAACACAAAGGGATATCAGGGAAAAGAGTGCATTGATTCCTAATGAAAAATCAGAGCGATGGAGAATGAGACAGCTCCAATTTATAAACTCAGAAGATTGCCAAGTGCCTGGGACCACACCTAGAAGAAAGAACAGAGGATAATTATCTCATACAAGATAATCAAATATAAGACAACATCAACTACATTTGGAGAAGTAACATTGCCATTAATTTATAAAATGGGCACCCTGGAAGACCAAAAAACGCAACTCAGCAGGCTGTCAAAAGGCAATGAAATACCTGAACACACGCACACACATATACCTTAGACTGGTGAAAATTTAAAAATCTCACTCTTTGCAGGCTTTTAGACCACCCAGGATTTGTTAAATGAACGTCTGTTGTCTGATTTCACTTCACAAAGGACATAACTTTACAGAAATACAAACCCAAGTGTCAAAAGTTATAATTCTTTACATGCAGAAAAGCCCACATAAACACAGTAATGACCCCAGTCTGGCCAGATTTAGACTGGTGGCAAGGTTTGCACTAACACTGGTTATCTTTCAGTTAAAGACAAACTTGGTCTCCCAAGGTGCTTTTCAAAAGCAGAATAATTTCAGAGACATACACGTCTTGAGTGCATTGTCCAAATGACCACTTGAGCTGCAGGGGACCTGGATCAGGGTTTACAACCATGGATCAGAGAGAGAATCTAGTCCATGATCTCCGTCTCCATTCAGCTGTTGGTACAATATGTAGTTTAGGAAGCAAAATTACATTATGCTCTGGAAATGGAGATGGAACCATTTCCCACCAGAGACCAGACTGGAAAGCCCCGAGTGTACATGGGGACTCAGAACTGTGTGAAAAAAATGCCAGTTTCTTTATATCTCTTTTTTTCAAGTCACCTACAACTTTCTTTTGTTGAATAAAAGGCAAAGGACAAGCCCCCTATAGTTATTTGTTTTAAAAGCCATTTTTGAGAAATTTGAGAATTTGAATTAAAAATCCTTGTGACAAGATTTTCTAAGAGTAGCCAAATATATTCTGTATTGGTCTGTGCTGGGTGGCTTATTTGAAAATTAATTAAATTTAAAATGAACTGTGATGGCAAAAAATGTGTCATGTCAGTTAGCTATCTTGGATAGAATAATTCATGCCCAGCACTCTGTTTTTCTGCAGAAGGATGTCCTTCCAAAACAATGAGAAGGCAAACCACCACTATGAGGTAGGGAAACTTTATTGTCTTTGCTCTACGTGTCACCAGTTTTCAGCATTGTCAAATCTACCATTCATAAATGCTGATCTCATTTTCAATAACATATAAAAGCAGAACTTCTGCAGAGTTTCTTTTGGTCATGCAATTCTGCAAGTTCATGGAGGAACTTGGTAGTTTCCTGAAAAAAAGAATGAGCTTATCTTCCCAAAGATTGGGACAGTATCAAATGTGACACACCTATAGAAGTGTTCTAATATTTCCTTGCTGCACATGGTTAGCAGTGCAACTCTTTCCACTGATCACAGTACTGGTATGCTGCACTCAGCATTTTATCAGTTATTTACTCAGTTTTATAAAGCTAAAATACACCTTATAGATTTCTAAAACTTAGTTGCCGGTAATTGCTGTTTCCATGCTCCTGGTGGCCACATTTAGTCAGAGCATATATAGTTCAACTAATATGTTCTGTGGTGTGTATGCATTATTAAAGGCTTCTTTTATATCTAATTTATTTTTGCTGTATTTTTAAATACCCTGACCATTCCTTTGTTTTTTTTTTCATATCAGAGAGATGAGAATGAGCAGTGACTACACAACAAACCCCTTTGCCCTCAGAAGAATATAACTAAAACATTCTATTGGCTAGTATAAAAAAGCTGGATAAATGAACAATGTAGTTGGACTTGCTGAAAAACAGGAATAAGATATGTGACTGGAAATATGTTTAATGGGCTTTATCATCCAGAACACATATATGCAGACTACATCACACGTGCATAGAAAGTATGCTATGAACAGGTAATTAATGATCTGCAGCTCAGAGGCCTGCTGTGCAGAAGAAAAGGAGGCAGAGGCTACTGGTGCTCTGTTGCAGTGATTGGCAAAGAAACAAAGAGCTAAGATTTGGGGTGAAACGTGTCCTGTTCTTGAGCTTTCTCAAGCAGGCATACAGAAGGTAGTGAAAGGAGGACAAAAAAACCAATCCCCTTTCCTTTTCATCTCTACATAAAAGATGGCAATCACAACAGCAGAGAACACTTGCAGCTGATTCAGCTCATTCATCAGCCCTTGTTTGGGCTTAGACCCAACTCTCATTGAAGTCAAGGGGAGTATTTCCTTTGCCTTCTGTGCTGAAATGGATTGAGTCTTTCAAAGTCCTCTGGGAACGCAAAGAGCTCTCCTTTAGCAAAAGCTGAAAATGCTCTTTCCTCAAGCAGCAGAAATGCTAAAGCAATGCGTGTCAGACATCTCAAAGTGGTCTGGCAGAGCTGCTATTACCTTCCCACAGCATGCTGCACCTGGAGAGAAGCCACAGTAAAATGGGAAGTGCTTATCCTTCCCAAACATACAGCACCATCTATTATACTTTGTACAAAATGAAGCAATTCTCTCTTGTCTATCTGCATGAGAGCAGTGAGGCAGAGCTCTCTGGTGGCTCCCGTGAGCAGAAACTGAGGGTCTGTTTGTTTGTTTTTTAAAAAAAACAGTAGTCTTTATTTCAGGTGATTATTTACAGAGCTCTGTTTCTTTGAATAAATCCAAGAAGCAGCAGATTTCTTCCACAATATTCCTTTTACACCTGACTCCAGATAGTATTTGTTTTTCCTTTGGAGCGCACTAGAAGTTCTTATTATCACAGAGTACTCACAAAACACTTTTCACTGCGTAGTTCTGCTGCTCTCTGACTTTACACAGGCACAGGCAATAGCTTTTCTCAGCCATCTTACTTGCATAAGGGGGGGTCCTACTTTCCCCACCAACCACAGCCCATGGAGCAACAACAGAAAAAGCAGTTAAGACTTTCATAAGTGTGTAGATCTCTAATTATTTTTTTCCTACAAAGTTAACATCCTGTATGTGGAATTGCTTCTTCTCATTGACAAAAAATTTACTTTTTCTGAAAAAAGGCTTCTATTTTTTTCCCCTCCGTGCAGCAGCACTAAAGCTCTCACAGGGCATTTATGAACATATTTGTTCCTGTTCAAGGGCTTTCACGTGCACCAGTGTATCATCTAGGTATAATCAAAATGCCAACAGAGACTTGCAGAAAGTACCCTTTCCATTAACCTTTTAAACGTGACAGTCACATTGTGCAAATTGAAATCCATCACTAAATTGCTGCAGGTTTGTTTCTAACTGAGACAAAAGTCTTTCTCTATTCTTTGGCTCCACTTCTGACAATATGCCCTTTAAGACCCCGTCTGGAAACCAGCTATATTTACAGCTACCTTGACCTTATTCATTCCTCTTATTTTCTGCAGTTTACACCAAATCTGGTGCTGCTATTTTTCTTAGCTCACACTTAGGTCATCTCCAATCTCATATATGACTTGAGGAGTTTTTGTTCATGGCCTTTCCCTCTCCACTCCTGCTAACAGGGGAGGTGGCTTTGAAGGGGTGGGTTCCTCATGCTGTTAACTTTTGGTACACCAGCATGATGCAAACATCATCATGAATAAGTGGGCAAGAAATTTTTCTATTTTCTACCCCATTTTTAATCTGAAGAGGTCCGAGGAAGAGAAAATGGCTTGCCTCCGATAATCTATTACCTCTGAAAAAAAAATATTTCATTTGGTTTACATGATTCAATTCAATAGCATAATTTCACTGATTGGCAGGGAAGACAACCTCAAAGGTGAGTTTCTTACTGCTATCTCAGGTGGTCAAGACAATAATGCTGCAGAATCTAACTCAGTAATGGAATCAGAAATGATACAGAATTGACTGATGCTTGATTAGGACCAAAATAACATGGTTTGGAACCTGTCATCATTGTGTTTTGGCTAGCTAAGAGCTAACAGGGAGAAAAAAAGGGGCTACACAAGCTGGCAGAAGACCTCTGAAGATTTGTACATTGCTGAGAACTTCAAGACGGAAGTGGCCAATGAGCCAGCTTATAAATTCTTTGCTTGACCCGAGCTCGTAGATATGGATGTACTGATGGAAGTCAAAGACAGTCAAATGTCTGTGGAAGAGGCTGAAGAAGCTGAGACTTGCAATTGCATGTCAGTCCTGAAGTACAGACAGATGGAGGGCTTGGGGAAATGCATGACATTCCTGAGTGGCACTACTCGGGTCAGAAAAGGAATTGGGAACGTCAGAAAGGATTAGCAGGATAAACACAAGCTCTCCAGAAATAGAAGGCACTATGGCAATCCTGACCACATCAGAACTTGTAAGAACAAGCTGTAACTGAACCACTAAAATGAGTCACAGCTCTACTTCCACACACAAGTAGCACCTTTGCTACAGTGAGGCGTGGAGTCTCTTTTCCTGTGCTGAATCTTCCCGATGAGCTCTGGCAGGACAGAATGATCCAGAGAAGAAGGATAAAGCTGCTCTCATTGCAGGAGAAGGCCTCTGACAAGCTGAAGAACTGCTTTCCAGTTGATACAATCCACTACTGTGTTTCTACAAAGGCTGGCTGAGTCTTGCGTAGCAGTCAGATGGCTGGATGTCTCCAGAGGAGACCCAAGTACATGGTGAAGCCTTTCAACAAGAATTCAGTTTTATAAGCAGCCCTCATAATAAGTTCACGATCCTTGCCCAAATAAATGTGGGTTTTTTTTTTTCAGAAGAAAAACAGTTTTACCTTGAGGGCATGACCTGGAATGTGGGAACAGCTGAGGACCCCCACGCAATCTCCCTTTCCTCCAATGAAGTTGAGCCAGAAGAACTGGCTCCACAAAACCAGTGGTGAGGTCTTGACTCTCTTGTGGAATAAATACTGTTTCCAAACCACTGTCACCAGTTGGATAATCAGCGCAAAAATCCTCACAGCCTTTCTGGAGTACACAATAACTGAATCCTTTCAGGGCTGAAAAGAAGCCTGAAGTACTGCTTCTGAATTTCTTTGCTTTCACATTAAGAAACAGGGCCAATGCTTTGTGGTTTGGAGGGAATGGAAAGCCTGAGGGTGGTGATAGCTTGTGACAGCAACAGCTTCGGTTCCTCAGACAAAAAATAACAATAAAAATTCTCTGCCTAAAAGGAAGTGTTACATTGCTATACTTCGAAACAGGCAGTGATTAACTCTCTGAAACTTGTTTGCTGTTTTTTGTATGAGAGCGGGGTGCTTTTGGGGTGATGATGTGTAAAGTCCTTTAACACAGATGCTATCTGTATAGCTGATTAGCTGAACTTCACCAGCTGTATTTGTTATGCTGTTTTATTTGGGATGAGTTGTTCAGAGTGTTATTATTCTAATCTCTATCAGGATATTGAGCCGTACTGTGGTACAGTCAATTGAGTAATTCCTCTTGACACTGGTGGGTGGGTATTGCTACTTCTGAGCCTAGCAAAGATATGAAACAGTTAACAATTAACAGTGAATTATCTGTAGAATCTGAACGCTATTATCACAACCCCGTGTGCTGAACACTCACATCACAAGCTGTTACCATTAACAGAAAAACACACATTCAGAAGCAAGATGAAGGACTACATTGAATTTTGTTTTCCTAAGGGGTATGTGCAAGAAATTACATAAGGAACACCCAAAGAGATATGAAAAGCAAGTTTGTCAAGGGAAGATCAAGGACTATGGTCCTTATAAAACCCTTGTGATAATGGTGAGGCAGGTGAGGGACACTTTCCTATATGAAACCTCCTCTGTTTAGGAAAAACATACACATAAACATAATTGAATTGAAGATGACCAGCAAACCACATAGGGATTCACTATAACTGCAAGCAAGTTAATTTCTCTTTGATGGATAAATAATCCCAGTTGCTAGTGACATAAAGCATAGATTCATGTGATACTGAGTTGCACTACACAGTCCTTATGTATATAACCAAAACCATCACAACCCTGGTGTGGACAAGTCAACGTTACCTATTAGGTTAATGGGTGAGTTCTCAAGAAGCGCATATGGGAAGAGAAACTCAAGTTGTTTTCATATCCTCACTATTCACAAGAGGGCACGTCCTGCAATGACAGGCACTGCCTCCCAGCATCCGGGTGTACATCTGCAAAGACTCGAACTCAGCAAATGGTCCCAGCTGAATGAAATACTTAAGATCAACTTTAAACATGTTCCTTAAGCATTATTTTAAGTGTGGGTAGACTTAACATTGATGCTAGGTATTTTTCTGAATCCAGCTAAGGTGGCTGGCTCTTTTGTATCTATGAATCTACTTGATCCCAGGGGCTCTGTGTATTTCAGCTTTCTCTGGATGCAATGGGGAAAGGGGCTCCTCATCCGCAAACAATTTCCAAGAGAGTAATTCAAAAATTGGATCTTACACTATAATACTTATTCTTTTTCATACTGTGGCAGAATTAATTTACTGGATGTGCAAAATCGAACTGCCACCCCAGTTAGCATTTTCAATCTCTGATCCCATTCCACATTCATGACTTAGCCCTGTGCAGGGAGCAAAATTCTTGTTTCAAGGAGGGCCTGAAGATTTCTGAAATCTATTTTTAGATAGAAATGAAAGTCCACCATTCCAAAATTCTCTGCAAAAGATATGACTGAAGGCATTTTCTTTTGAGTTGACCAGAAATGTTTCAATGAAGTTGTTGGTGTTTTTTATTTTTAACATTGTAAAATCACATCTTATAAAGCAGCAATATTGAACAAAGTAAAATGAAAAATAAACATTTTAACATTTTTTCTTGCACTCTTCAAATACCTTTTTTAACTTACCTGAACTACACCCTAAGATCGTTTTGTTTTTTTTTTTCAAAATAATATCTAATCAAGTGTGATAGACTAAGCAGATTTGAATAGAAACATTTATTCACCAGCTCTGTTTCTATGAATAATCACAGAAATTTATGACAGGATTAAAAATAAGGATATTAAATGCCTTCAAATCTGTAACAATAAAATAAATGCCAGAACAGTCTTTCATTTAATCTAATAATATCAAATCTACCACATTTGTATTTTAAGTCAGACAGCAGGAGCTGTTTTAAAGAATTTCTTTTAGAAGCTGTGTTCCTATGTAGTGGGTAACCCTTTGTTTTGCAGGCATCGCTCAGTTGTCATAAGTGACAGAGACGCTCCCATGCAATGAGATCACTGGGATGGCACTTTTCCAAGCGTTGTTCTCACCAGGTGAGGGCAGTCATATTCCTTAATGAAAAGCAAGCAGCTGTCACCTTGGGAGAAAACCAGATTGGCCGCCCACACATATAGCCAGAGGGATCCTGCTTGGCCTGAGCATTGTGTATAGCTGAGGAAAAGAAAAATCAGAAACAAGGAAAGGGAAGAGAATATTTCATGAGCATAATTTATTTGTGGTTTTTGTCTTGTATAGCCTGTCCTATTTGAACATCAATTGCTATCATTGTGGCGGAAGCGGGGGCAGTGGGATAATATACATATTTATGTGCAAAACAGACATGGAAATGCAGTCATCTTTGTCCCGATGCAGTGAAAGACTGTAACATCTGCATATCAATAGCCACAAATTTGATGCAGTTCTCAGTAGTGTCATTTCAGAGAAACTCAAGGCTGGGGGGGCGGGGGAGTTCTTACGTTTTTTTCCTATGGCACTGGCTTCCTTTTTTCCTATTTGCAATCAAAGGGCCAAATTCAGCAGAGCAGATGAGGATGGTGCAGAGCATACCCACCTGGGCCAGAAAACCTCACTGTGGTCTGAAGGAGGGAGCAGAAATTCATCTTTGCCTCTGCTGGAGGAGAGGATGACCTGTCATGGTACCTCCATGAGAATTTAAAAGCAGCTGCTGCAATCTGATAGCTAGGTTAGCTTCTCTGGAGACAGTGCTGAGCCCCTGTGAATCCCTGGGGAAAGGAAGGAATGAGATCAATGAGTGCAATAGCTGCTTGCTGCAACCTGTGTGTGCTGATCCATGAGATCTCCTCCAGCTCTGCAAGCCCTGCAATTGCTTGGGCTGCTGAAGAAAATGGACAACTATTGAATATCCCTGTCCTCACACTCATCAGAATGAATTTGGCATTAATTTTGAAAGAAACCTAGTATTTAATAGTTATATACTTTGCACTTCTCTAAACATCAGCTACTGGTAACAGTCAGAGACATAGAAGAGGGCCCAGTGGACAATGGTAGCTCTTTCTTCCTTCAGGTTTTTTCAGGAAACCTGCAAAGGGAACGTGTGCTGGGAAACTGGCATCAGGCTGACAAAGGCACTGTGGCCTTGCATGATGTAATAAAACCTCTGCTTCCAGGGCTGCTAGTAAAATACCTACTGTGAATGCACAGGAAAGAAAACAAGTACCACAGGTGCTGCAATGCTCAAAAGCATTAAAAATATTTTTATTGGGTGGGAAATAGGTCAACAGAAGTGACAGGTTTTGTCATCACTCTCACGCTTCCCTTGTAGGAATACTTTTAAAAGTCTACTGAGCCAAAAATTAAGCTTTTACGAAAATATCAGGCCCATTTACTCAGTCAGATGTTCAAAGGATTTTCTCCTCCAGTCTTATTAATATTTCCTTCAGTCCTCAAATTACAGGAAATTATCTGATGCAAGCCCAGTGGATGCATGAGAATGAGAAATTCATCCTGTAATAGAGAGGAGCTTACTGTTAGTAATTTATAATAGAATTAATAACTATTTATCATTGCAAGTAACTATGTTCCACCTAATAGGATAAGTTCAAAATTCAATACACCTTTCACAGAATAATGATAACTCATGTTGATGAAACAAACAACAACAAAACAGTTGGAAAAGGAGTTCCAGCCAAGCCAACAACATAATCCTTTCACATCTTTGCATTTCAGTCTAAAATAAAGAACTAACTATATAAACCTCTTTTGAAAGCTGAATCAAACAAATGACATGAGCTGCTTTTAAATGGGGGGAAAAAAAGTTACGAGGAGTTGTTTTGAGCCAGTTTGCTTGCACAACTCTTTGTTTCTCAGTGGGGTAACTGAAAAGGCATCTCCTCTTCCTGTGTACATGTCTGTATTCCTCAGGATATTTCATAGTACAGTCGCGTGTGATTCTTGTTTGCGCGGGTTTGGGTTTTTTTAAGTCTTATAATAAGCAGATGTCTATGAAATAGCCACAGGTATGATGCACCTATATCAAGGGCAAGCAAACATTATCCTCAGTATATTTCATTTCCAACTCCTTTAAATAGGATTGTGTGATGACATTTTAACTGTTCAGAAAAATCAGACATGGTTTTTTTTCAGTTTCCTTTTTATTTGACAGGAAACACATAACAGACATTACTTGATTTTTAAAGTTCTGCATTGTGTGGCAGCAGCACATTACAAATCTTATTGAGTGGTTGCATCTAAAAATATTTACATTTAAAAGACTATTTTTCTTGTTCTTATAAAGAATGTATTCTCTTTTCCTTGATTTTATTACTGAATAGGGGAATTCTGGTGAAACTTTTGCTATATTTAAGCTTTAAAAGAATGAGATCCACGAAGTTAACTGTTGTGTTCCCATTCCCACATGCTCCAAATTGTTTTGGAAGCTGTTAGAGGTTTCATTTTTATCTTCTACAATGTTTGCCACATCTCTAAGTGTGCAGAGGGAACCTGCCTGTTTGTGTTCATTTCAAAGCAGATCAGAGCAGCAAAAAGACAGACACACATCCCTTGTTATCTTGCACAAAGACTCCTTGCTTTCTCATGTCGATCTAGACGTAAAATGTCTTTGACTGAAATACACATCTTCCCCTTCCATGTGAGACAATACTGTATGGTCTGTGTGGTAACAGGTAGACATGTTTACAAGAATAGCCAAAGACCTTTTCTGAAGAGCAGAGCCTGAGCTCCACCTGCCAGAAATGCTACATCTCAGGGAGGAGTTTGAGGGAGATGTGACCTGCTATCGGTGCTTGTTCTTCTCCTGGTGACATAACACACCATCTGCAGCTGTACAATCACCTTTACAGCAACCAAATGCTACAAAAAGAGGACTCAGTTTGGGTGAGGAATAAACAATGTGAACAAGACACTTCTGAGCAATAAAACTCCTGGTATCTTGCAAGTGTCCCTAGTGATAAAGAATAAGGAAGCAACTTCATTTTTTATAGTAGTTTTTGACAGAAAGTCTTTACAGACTTTCCATAAAATGTTCGAAGGTCTTTAATAAGCACTGTTGAACTTCTTTTTGAAATAATTTGTACACATTAGAAACAGTGCTATTGTAGTAGATGTCTTGAAAGATCATCCTCTATAGAACAGTGGAGGGTATGAGTAACCTTATATTTTCCTGCGGAGGCTGTCTCAATTGCTACAATTTCAATTGCTACAATTTCAATTGCAATTGCACATCAGGAGGTACTGTGACTCAGAGGCATTCCTTACTGCCCAGTTCCTACTTTCCTTTCTTGCACCTGAAGTGTTAGCAGTAAGTCAGGACAGTCAGGTGCTAGCTTCACTATACTGGCTTGGAAGGAGGAAAGAGGAAAGGATATAAGAGCTAATTCTCCACTGTTAGAGGTCTGAAATCCATCAACGCTGTGCTTTGCATCTCCAGGAAGGAAAAGGACACGCGCAGATCCCGCTGCGAACACAAGTATGGAGTGGGAAGCCTGAAGGAGAAGACTTCTTTGCTATTGTTACTTTGCATTAGTATATACTTCATGATATGACCAAGCACCTTCAGTCATGATCATGTCTTCTGAGTAGCGGATGCGAGCAGAACCTCAGTAACTCCAGACACTGCAGTCCCCTCCCCTCAGGTTGAGAAAAATGTTTTTCCACATTCTTCCTCCATGCTTCAGGGAGATTCTGCAATTTCACTGCCTGGAGCCAAAGTCCGATTGCACAGCTGAGAAGCTTTCAGCACCTTGTTACTCATTCCAGAGAAACAGGATGGATTTGCTGATGGTTTCATCATGTCATGGTAAATATTTCATTACTGCTTTTCCTGTCCCTTTCTGCCTGATCACCTTCAGGCCTCATTTGACTAGACCTAGGTACTCATTTTTGCAGTGCCAGATGCAATATAACTTCGTTGCTACATGGGTTGTAATGAAATGCATCCCTTTTCGCCCAGCATAGCCTGGTAGCCCCATAGAAACCAAATTAGACCCTCTACCTTCTGTCAGCTCCTGTAGTGTTAACTCTCCCTTTCTGACTGGATTTTCTTCAGTTTTTTTCAGGTATCTAAAATTCAATTAAATGGCCAGGGAAATGCAAAGACTTGGTGAAGGGGGGTGGGACCTGTGGTTTCCAAGCAGGACTGGAAGGCATTTGTCAGTCTTTACCAGAGCATAACTGTACCTTTTCTACTGCAAGTTCACACTTCAGTTGCCTCTACATTTAAGTCACAAAAAGTCATTACATCCATCATCAGACTAGTTGCTGAGTACACGTAGGGGTGATACTTGTTACTGTGGAGTTAATCAGGTGTAGAGGTGAGTCCTACTCAGTGTCTGGTGAGTCCTACTCAGTGTATGGAAGGAGATAGTATCATCTGGCATTTTTTCTCGGTAGGATCTGAGCAACTCATGCACCAGTTGTTTATATAATCCCTGCTCTTTCTAACTTCATCTCTATACTTAGCCACTACACCTCCAAATTACAGCTTCACTGCAGTAATACATTTCATGATGGCAGAAGGAATTCTGGCCTTGATGCCAAAAATCAGAAACTCTTTTTGACCAGACCTGCACACAGAGCAACAGACTTCTGGAAAGGTCATTTTCTGTGACCAGAGACCTTTGTCATCCATCGAAAATGAAGGAACCAGGATACGCACTTTAACAGGGCCATACATGTTTTTCAGCCATTTCCAATTTCCTCTGTCATGTATAATATACTGATGCCATCTCACTCATCGCTGGAGAGCAGCATGGGGCAACAGAGTATATAACACACAGGTAAACTTCCTTCCTTTCTGTTTTGACCATAAAGATTGAAATTCAGATGAGTGCAGGAGACTGGCTCCCAAAGAGCTGTTTCAACACAAAGTCACGGAGAAGTGACGTGCACTTTGCATGTTCACGCCTGGGGACAGACACCAGGCTGGAAAGCAGAAACTGTGAATCCTCCCCAAGGACAGACTTTTCAGTGACCTTTCAAAAGCAACATGCTGTTTTTCAGAAATGTTCTTATATTTTGTTCTCTTCAGTACTTCCAGGTGGAAAACACAGTGGCCAAGCAGAGGAAAGCTGCAGAGCAACAGTGAGTGCTCTTTTAAGTCCCCACAGGACTGTTGTTTGTCTCCAAACCAGCCTGCTAGGAAGGTCCATGTGCCTTATAGAACATTTAAGTTTTTTTTTCTAAGAACACACCCATATTGGTAATAGCAAGATGTAATCCCCTCTATAGTTTCCCGTCAACAGTTTGATTCTGTGAGAAATCTGCCAGCTTGCAGAAGTCCTCAATAACAACTTTGAAGAAAGCCGGCAGTTCTGACAGCTAGTCTGTCTCCCTCAGTTCTCCCACATACCTGTATACATCTATATATACACACAGAGCAGGAGGGAGAGAAAATAAAATATCTCCTAGAATTGCTCGTCCACATCCCTTCACCACTGGAAAAATAGCTTTTTCCCACACAGTCCTTTATATATTACCTCCTTCTCGTCAAGCTTGCAGAGCAATGCTGGAGAAAAATGGAATATTGAAGGGCTAATCCCTTATTTAAAAAGCCACCAGATATAAATGGTTGGCTCTGACAATTTATTACCGATTCTGGGAAGACTGGGAAAATAAATCTTTCATATCTCTTTGCAAGTGACAGATGAAAGAAGTAAAATACTCCTCAGCTCTGGAGAGTTGCAACTTTTCACTTTCTGAAGGGAAATTCAAAAAATATCAGAATTTCAGGTATTTCCTTGCTTAAAGATCACTGCTGATACTTTTCCAGGAGAACTTTAATCTATTCTTTCTGTGGTACACCCACAACGGGGCATTAGGATGTTAGATTATCTGTTAAGTGAAAAGGTCAGCATAATTACAGGTTTGTAGTCTCAGGTCAAGACTTCTGAAGGCACATAACACCTCATTTTTTTCTCTGCTTGCCCAAGTTCTTAAAAAATTTTTGGGGCCTTGAACTACACTTTAGCCTACTTTCCAGAACAGCTGGTTAAGTTGTGGCACCCTTTCTATGTATATATTTGTACCACTTTATCAGGTATTTTCCCTTATTGCAGCCACTCTTCCCCTCTCTCCCCTCTCTTTTTTTTCAAACAAAACTACTAGTCATGCTTACAGAAACAAATAATAAAATACTGTACTTTGCATCTGGAGGACAATGTTCTAGCTGAACCCCTGAAAAGGCATAGAAGACCCCCAAAGGAGTAAATGACACTCCTGAAAGACAGCATGATGAACTGCGTCTGCTGTATCCAAGACCAGACCTGTAGCCATACTCTTCACGTTAGAATCAGGCTAAGAGAAATAATTACCTGGCAGGGGGTATTTGGAGAAATTATTGCTGAGTGCCTGCTCTGTATAGCTGTTCCACACTTCCTCGCTGCAGATGGGCATCTGAAGAATGGTTGAGAAAAGCCATAATTTCAGTGTCAATCAATTGTCCTGCTTGCATGGCTCTGAGTGGCTCAGCATGCAATGGGCAAGGCAGAAGGTCTCCTCACAACAGCTACACAGCAGGTCTGAATACAAATAATATGTTGCTTCACATATAAATTCCGTCATTGTCATTTCTAAGGAATACCTGGTATAGGACTCTGTATTTTGTCAGAGACAAGCAATTAACTGTGATACCACGAATGACATTTTGCAAAAATTATTTGGATATCATGTTTGTGGTTAAGACCATTTGACTGCTTCCATTTTCTCTGCCCACCTGCATAAATCCATAAAAGATAACAGTTTCTTAAAATTTATTATCCCTCTAGCAATGGGTTTTAATTTTAAGATGACTGTTGGCTTTTATGTTATCATTGGTATGCGTCAGCGTGAACACAACCAACTGTCATGATCCTGCCTTGTGGGTCATGGTGCCTCCTTACAGTAAATAACATCCTTGTTCTATTTTTATACTGCTTCCTTGTTCTGAGCTTCCTCCAGTGTTCAAATGCACATTCAAACCTGCTCAGTTCTCGATATCTTTCTTTGGCGACAATACTGATTTTCATAGACAGGCAAGAAGGTGTGTATGGGTCCACAGATACCACTTTTCTGCACCTGCTTTCTTTGTGTTATCCCAGGAATAAAGCAATTTGGATTTGAATGATGAGAAAAAAACACAGTTCTGTTAAGGAGAGCCTGTACACTGGGTCCTGCATCCTTGAGAAGGGGAACCTTGAACAGACTGGCATAATGATGCCAGTGAAGTCCCACAGAAGATTATTAACCTTTTCCTCAAACCCCAGGGGCTTTATAAGACATGGGGAGGCTTTTGGACTTCTATATAAGTACTAAGTTAATTTCAAGGCCAGGAAGACTAGCCAGCCTTCACAGGTAGCCTATTCTCAGCAATGCTCTTTTCACCGTCCTCTTAGCAACCTGAAAACCTCGTTGGTAGGTTATATTTTAGGCACAAATCAGTAGGTGTTTGTGAAAGTAAATGAGCAATAAGGTGCCATCGTCCTCAGTAAAGATGATGCAAAAGAGAACTAGATCTCCTGTTGCAAAGGTATAACCCCCTTCACTCCCCGAAGCCAGAGAAGGCTTTTCACTCAGTAACTCTGCTAGAGACATATGAAGCTTGAAGATGGAAGCCATTGTCCTTCACATGGAGGTGGTTACATTAGGCAGACTGACCTGTACTGGATGAGTTATACCTCAGATAATCCCTAGATGTCCTACTAAACAAAGCTGTCATCTAATTAAACTACATCCCCGTATCCAGGACAACACACAGTTGTTAGGATGGCCCCTGGAGAGCTGGCAGGTGCCGCGGCCTGAGGACTCCACGGCTTCTCCAGTTTCCTCCTTTCCTCTCGCAGTTCTAAAGTGGAGGTTTGCAGAAGACACTTACTTAATTAAACAGAAGTTGTTCCTGTAAAGCAATGATAGATTATTTGATTCTTTCTAGTTATAGCTGAAAGGAGGTACAACAGCCAAGAAAATATATAGGACATCAAGCTGAAGTTTTTAGATCATGATTATTTGTGCACTCAATATAGAAAACAGTAAAAATCCCCATGGTTCTAGTCAAGTTACACCTAAATTGAATTCTCACTGTAACTGAACTAAGGTGAAGTGTGTTGGACTCATAATCCTGAAGTAAGAAGATGAAAGCTAGCAGCATCCTCTTTGTACACACATATGCATTACAATTCCAGCAAAGATTTCTTGCTGTTCTGATCAAGCCAAAAAAATTAGTTGCCTTAAAAAGATTTACAGTGTTGCTATGCTCTGAGTCCATTACAAACCGCTTTGCCCAGTCTGATAGATGCTTCTTTCAGTTCTCAGCATCAGTATCTGGAATAAGTCTATTCACCATTGAATAATACTAGCAGGTTTTTAATTCCAAAATTCATTTCCAGTCAGCACTTGCTGTTTTTCTTTTTTTTTTTTTTTTTTTGTGGCTCACCAACAGTCAAACCCAGGGGCTTAAACTGTCATAGAAAAATGAATACAGAAAGTGTTGTGAAAGCTGCCAGAAGAAAATTCAATCTCAGGTGGGTATTGGCAGAATTATAGCCTTTGTCATTATAAAGAGGTACTGTGAAAGCTGGTTTTGCCATAAAAGTTTTCCAATGTAACAAAAATAAAACTCACAGAAAAGGCCCTTTAATTCATCCAGCCAATGATATGCGACGTGTTACACAGATACCACCCAAAGGTAAAAACCAGAACAAATTTCCAAATACATTTGAAAGTCCCTATTTTATTCAAAACCAAGAGAAGAGTCAGATAATCCAGGTAGAAAGGCTGCTCTGAATTACAGAAATTATGTGGAAAGAATTAATGTTCTCTGGAGATAAGCAAAGGTAAAATTTATTAATTTTTACAAATATTCATTTTATAGACCCCTATTGGTTTCATGGTTTTTAAACAGAAATAAGCTTAGTGGAAATCACTTACTAAAAATATG
Organism: Ibidorhyncha struthersii; assembly: GCA_013398815.1. Lineage (NCBI taxonomy): Eukaryota > Metazoa > Chordata > Aves > Charadriiformes > Charadriidae > Ibidorhyncha > Ibidorhyncha struthersii. The sequence goes on along the minus strand of VZSZ01006913.1, from coordinate 608,128 downwards.
GAAAGGATGCAGAAAGATCTTTGTTTTTCTGCACAAACCTGGGTGTATTATGTGTAGTTTGTGCCATCAACCTGCTCAGAGTAGACAGCAGAGGTTAAATTTCGGGAAGACCTTGGTAGCCTCACCTCACCAACACTTTCAGTGGCAGTAAAGCAATGGAAAGAAAACTGGAAAGGGAATTCAAGTATACAGGAGACCTCACAGACCTGGGATATTCATTATGTTTTCTTCTTCAACACCATGTGCCACACAAAATCAAATGTTTATTTTGAGGAAATGGACTTTGGTTTACATTGCTTCCTCTTTAGCTCTGTTTACAGAGATGAACCTGTGGCTCATCTGTTTTGAAGGGGGAGGGCCAAAATTTAAATTTTGAGCAATTTGTGAGTGAACTCAACGTCTTGTTTCTACCTTTTGGCTTTAGTTTCTTGAGAACTAGAGAGTAACAAACTTCAGTGCCAGGACACAAGGGATAAAATCTCAATATGAGCTTGCAACAGCAGCAGGAAACTACTGTAAATATCTAAGCATTTTTCTGTTCAATCCTGTGCATTTATGGCTAAGATATGAAGAAGAGAACAAATACAAAATAAAGGTGGGGAAGGAGGAAAAGGAGAGGATGATATGTGTAGGCTGTATTAAAAATCCCACGAATTGTTTTGAGTTACTGATAACCCTGATCTGTAGAAACTGGAGTATACATAAATCACTACTGAAACAAATCTGATAACAGGGTAAGCCATTCCTTAAGCCCATGTTTGTATATCTGGAAAGAAATGAAATTGTATTAGCAAAGACTTTGACTATAGAAGCAGACACAGGACGCACTCTGCCGCCACGCAGTAAAATATTATTCAAGTCTGTAGGGCAGTCTATTATTTCTTAACTTAAGAGTAATTTCACTTCACAAGATAACTCCTGATGAATTAATCACTGGACTGATGTTGAAGGGTGCACTGGAAGCAATGTTAATAATTCATTGATGTTGATTGAAGTAAGTAGGATAATCTCAAAATAGTTTGTTGCACACACAAGCACAGTTCATCCAGAAGGGTAATTTTGCCAAGGCTCAAGAAAGTTAATAAAAATTAGTGGGAGGACTATTAAAAGAAATTGGGATTGCCTAATGAATGAATTTTATCACAGACTGTTAAAAAGCTACAACTCAGTGGATGAATGAAGGCAGAAATTACCATTGATGGAAAATGACAGAAAGGGAAAGAGGAGAAATAGATGTTAGTGTAAATTAGAATTTATAAAATACAGAAAAACGATGAGAAAATCTAAGGACACAAGGGAAAAATCAACATCTGTCAAGAAAAATAATGTTATGAATATTTATTGTCACATAGCTTCCACATTTTTATATACATGTATAAGATATATGATTTGGTAGTAATAAAACACATCCATTACTTAATAGACATGCTAAAATTTTAAGTGATACTGAAAAGGCAACACTATTTGAAAATATTTATAATCTCTACTTGGGAAAAAGCAGATTATAAATATCCAGAGGGAACACTCTATAGTACACTAGCAGATAAAGGGGCTGTTAAATATCCCACATCAGTGCTTAACTTGTATTTTAAAGCAAGTAGTTCTGGAGAATTTGCACCCAAGAATCCTACAAATTCTCCATGGTAAGTCCTGGGCACTAACTTCCCATCTTAGCAAAGAAAATGTGGAATAAGTAGGAAATAAAACAGACAAGAAGAATCTTAATACTTGTGAGTACTTCACAAAGATAAGCAAGATGACCTATGCAACTACAGGCAAGTGAGTCTAATGTCAATCGTGGCGAAAATAATGAAACATTCCTTTAGCTGATAAAGTACCAGAATATAATTGTGCCAGTCAACACCTTTTAATAGAAAGTAGTATTTTTAGAAAAAGTCTGATTCCGTTTTTTAGGAGAAAAGCCTAATGTACATAAACACCTGAAAATAAACCTGACCTGTTAAGCTGCTTTTCTACATTATTGCATTCTCTTGTTAAAAAAAAGAAAGCTCCCCACAGTATTGCTAAAGTGAACAAAGACCATGGAAGTTGCAAACCTCAAACAGTAGCTCTCAAAGAAGAATGAAATGGAAAATCATGCCTGAAAAATCTGGAGGCCTTCTACAATGGGGTTGCTGGGTTCATGGATAAAGGAAGAGCAACTGACATCATCTAACTGGACTTAATGTAAAGCATTTGACATTGGCCTGCACGACATCCTGGTCCCTAAATTGGAGAGACAAATCTGATGGATGGACCACTGCGTGCATAAGAAATTGGCTGGAAGGCTGCACTCAAATTATTGCGGTCAATTGCTCCATGTCCAAGCAGAGACCAGTGACAAGTGGCATTCCTCAGGTGTCGGTACTGGGATCAGTGCTGTTTAACATCTTTGTTGGCAACATGGACAGTGGGACTGAGTGCACCCTCAGCAAGTGTGCCAACAACACCAAGCTGTGTGGTGCTGTTAGCATGCTAGAGGGCAGGGATGCCATCCAGTGGAACCTGGACAGGCTGGAGAGGTGGGCCCATGCCAACTTCATGAAGATCAACAAGGCCAAGTGCAAGGTCCTGCACATGGGCTGGGGCAATTCCATGCACAAATACAAGCTGGGTGGAGAGCAGCCCTGAGGAGAAGGACTTGGGGATGTTGGTGGATGAGAAGCTCAACATGACCTGGCTGTGGAATAATTACTAAAATAATCAAAAATACAACATTGTTCACACATTAAGGAAAGATATAAAATCAAAAGGTTCCTAGGGTAGAATACAGCTGCGGCTGGTATGTGAAGAATCCACTGCATCTGCGATTCCCTGTACAATATTGCTTGCAAAGCAACACAGGTGGTGGAGTGGGATGGAGATCCTACGGCCAAGCCCTGTGATACTACAGCAGATACGGGAACGAGTTGGTCCTATGGATCTGATAAGCTGCATAGTTACTACCCTGAGCCAACAGTTTGTCAATTTTTGACGAAATGCTGTCCTTTGTGCGAACTTCACTCATTATAATGTCATTACAACACCTAAACACACCTCCATCCCAAAGGCTACCCGCCTCCAAGGTGCGACAACTCCTCCTTGAGTCTGCGGCTTGAATTTTTTGTAAATTATATGTTTAAATGTGAAGCAAGAGAATTTTACACCAATCATAATAAAAGTATTTATGAGTCATTCAAACTCCACCTTGAAAGTAAAAAATGTTATAAAAATAGCCCAAGAACGGGGGAATATCAGGGAAGACACCATCGTGAACAAGTCAAGGACTCCATCAAGACTGCCTTTGACTTCCAGGACCAGTTGATGGGCTGAGCCTTTCTTGCCCCCCATAGGGACACCTTTGAGTAAGATTTAGACTACATCAAGCTCTTCCTCTGTAAACTTACAAATCTCTCTAGAGAGTCTCTTTCCTACACTTATAGCCAGGCTGTATGGTTTATAACTTTGTCGCGCGTTTTGTATAATTGACAATACTTTTATTTGCATGTGCTTTGCTGACAGTGTATTTATCACTGGCAGTCCATAAGAACATGTATCTCTGTTGCTTAAATAAACTGCACTGCAAAAGTAACTAGTCGTTTGGATTTCTCACTGAACGCGACCAAAGGGTGGCCATGCTAGTTCATGAGCACAACTAGGCTGAAGGTGCAGTCCACTATTAGTGTATCCAGAATCGTAACAGTTTGATATATCAAACGCGACTAGACTGATAGTGGTGAATTGGGCATCACTCAGAATCTAAACGTAGCCACACCTAGCCTCCCACCTTGGTGAGGAGTGTTAGGACACAAGGGGGTTTATTTTCTGCCAGACTACTTTGCCCCTTAGCACAACATCTGGCAATGTGCACTTTCTACCCAGAAAACAACCATATCCTGAGCTGCATCAAAAGAAGCATGGCCAGCAGGACAAGGGAGGGCATTCTGCCCCTCTGTTCCACTCTGATGAGACCCTACCTGGAGTACTCTGTCCAGTGCTGGAGGCCCCAACATAAGAAGGACATGGTCTTGTTGGAGCATGTCCAGAAGAGGGCCACAAAGATCATCAGAGGGCTGGAGCAGCTCTCCTATGAGGAAAGTCTGAGAGAGTTGATGTTGTTCAGCCTGGAGAAGAGAAGACTCCAGGGAAACCTTATAGGAGCCTTCTTGAAGGGGGCCTACAGAAAAGATGGGAGGGGACTCTTTATCAGGGAGTGTAGTGATAGGACAATGAATAATGGCTTTAGCCTGGAAGAGGGTAGATTTAGATCAGCTATTAGGAAGAAATTCTTTACTGTGAGGGTGTTGAGACACTGGCACAGGTTGCCCAGAGAAGTTGTGGATGCCCCATCTCCGGAAGTGTTCAAGGCCAGGTTGGATGGGGCTTTGAGCAACCTGGTCTAGTGGAAGGTGTTGGAACTAGGTGATCTTTAAGGTCCCTTCCAACCTAAACCATTCTATGATTCTATGAAATATCTTTAATGGGGTCCATCCCTATACAAGTTTCCTCATTAGTTTCTGAGCTTAGCAAACCTACATAAAAGAAATGTTTGCAAAATGCTGATAATGGCAAGTAGAAAGCAACATGGATGACCTATATTTAAGTTCTACCCATTAAAACAAACAAACAAAATATTTCCTCCAAATGAAAAGTTCTCTGCCAAAGAAGGGAAATGCAGATCCTGTCTGCTGAAGGGGACCTGAGAGCTGAACGCTAGGGCTGGCATGGGTAACAAGGCACATAGCATGTGGATGACACGGCTGAATAGTCCATCTGGAGACACACAAAAAACAGCTTTGCAAGGATGGAGCGTATAATTAATTGGGGGGGAAGCAGTTTTTCATTTCAGTTTCTGGAAGTGGGGAAATGGGACTGCTTCCATATTTTAGTGGACAATCACAAAACTCATGGAAGCACTACAAAAGTTCTTCAGTACTAGAGGTCACAGTGACCATATAACTCCCAAGCCATGCTGGGGTAAAAAGTACTGGGGAGTCTGAGGTGTTTCAGGAAAAAACATGTGGCTTCTCCCTCCACGGAGAGCTGGCAAGACATGCTTAGCTCTGATATGGTGTTCATGCTTGTTTAAGAGACCCACAAAAAAGGGATTTAAACTAGAAAAAGGCTGTATCATAGGGATATACAGAAGATACAGAAAGATAACTTGATTACAGTGTAAGAAGTTCTCCACCAGGGAGAAAATATCATGTATTAAATGGCTATTCCATCTTCCCT
>VZSZ01006913.1:537605-602873 GCA_013398815.1 Ibidorhyncha struthersii | reverse complement strand
CCAAAATAAAAGGTGTGGGGGAAAGCCAGACAACTTTTGGGTTTGTTTTTTTTTCAGTCAAACACAGAGTTGTGCTTAGTACGGGGATAACTGAGGGAAGTGTAATTGCCTGTGTTACAAAGGAAACAGGTAATATGGTCTAATGATGTCTTTGGTCTCTAGACTCAAGGACTATGAGTCTGCTTGCTGTTTTCTATTCCTCCCAGTTACAATCCACCCTAGAGAGGTAAGTCTTCCTCTCGCAATTGCTCTTCTCAGTACTTTTTTTGCAAAATCTTGAAGAATTTTCCAAGGAATATGTTCCTTGTTCTCAGTGAAAAATGGTTTATACTGTGAATGAGACTTCAAAATCAAAAGTAGTAGGGAGTCAAGTTCATTAAGCTGTTTTGCCTTCTTGTCAGTACGTTAAGCAACAGGCATCCCTATAAACTAGAAAACAGCCATTGAAACAGACAAAGCTGAGGTTACAAATAGAAGGATTTGTTGGAGGCAAGGAGGCCAGGCAGAATAAAGACCACTTCACCGAAAGAGCACTGGCACGGGCTGCCCAGAGAGGTGGTGGAGTCTCCCACACTGGAGACATTCAAAACCCTCCTAGATGCCGTCCTGTGCAACCTGCTGTAGGTGACCCTGCTCTGGCAGGGGGGTTGGACTGGATGATCTCCAGAGGTCCCTTCCAACCCTGACCATTCTGTGATTCTGTAAATACTGTAAGTTTCAATTTCCAATCTTATTGCATCCAGGGCAAGAAATCCCATTCCGTGCATTAACTGGCAATCTATGCCACCACAGCAGTGAGCATTACTTATTTACTCTACATTTGCAATGTTAGTTTTTGCAAATCAGAGTCTGAAACAAGTAGGCTGCACATCTGAAATGCACGTTGCACATTGTCCAGGGCCAACAGCTGGATTTTCAGTAATGGGAGTATATAAATATAAATCGTCCCATTGTGAATAAACCATGAAGGGTGGGTATTAGCAAGTGCCTAAGAGGCGCTGAACATAGAGCCAGTAATACATGCAAACATTTGAGAGGCACATTAATTCCTGAAGCCTGAATTCAATTATGCACTACTATTTTGACACTAAGACGTCAGTACAAAATATCAGTGCTATTATCTGCACTGATGCCTTCGTTACAGAAATATTTCTGACTAATGAATCCTGCTTTATTCAGGCCTTACCCCTCTAACTCCTGGATGGAGGTACGCTGTAGATCTAACTCGTCTCTACTTGACTGTTTACCCCTGTTACTAGTCAAAGCACCCCATTATGCACGGTATCAAACTATTATATGAGTCATCTGCTTGAAATAAGAGAGGCTTGATAGGCCTGAGCCTACCGCAGAATGCTGTAATCGTATACTTTCTTTGCAAGTTTTCTCAGGGGCACACAAATTGCCATATTTATTGGAGACCAGCAAACATGTTTGGATAAAACAAGAGTCAATGCACGCTATCACTTGAACCACAAACCAAACTGAACGTAAGACTTTACACTGATTGTAAAAAAATCAAGGCATTGTTCCTTCTAAAGAAGAACATTTACATATCTGCAGTTCTTGTCTGGGAATAAACAGTGCTTAAAAACTTGTCCCAAATCAGACAGCACTGGCAAGTTCCTAAACTAAGCTCAGATAATTTACAAGCATCTCAAATCCAGTGAGACTTCTGATGTCTAAACAAATGGAAACAAATCTCTATATGCTTTGCTGTGAATATTTCATCCGAAAGGATACCACATGTTTGCAGAGCAAAGCTGTCTTCCTTGTTGCCTTTAACATTACTTCTTAGACTGGCAAGCTTAGAAAGTGTGGGATAGATGAATGGACAGTGGGGTGGATTGAGAACTGGCTAGCAGATAGAGCTCAGAGGGTTGTGGTTAGTGGTGCAGAGTCTAGTTGGAGGTCAGTAACAAGTGGTGTCCCTCAAGGGTCAGTACTGGGTCCAGTCCTGTTCAATATATTCATCGATGATCTGGACGAAGGGATAGAGTGTACCATCAGCAAGTTTGCTGATGACACTAAACTGGGAGGAGTGGCTGATATGCCAGAAGGCTGTGCTGCCTTACAGCGTGACCTGGATAGGCTGGAGAGTTGGGCAGAGAGGAACTTAATGAAATTCAACAAGGGTAAATGTAGGGTACTGCATCTGGGGAGGAATAACCCCATGCATCAGTACAGGTTGGGGGCCGACCTCCTGGAGAGCAGCTCTGTGGAAAGGGACCTGGGAGTCCTGGTGGACAACAGGATGACCATGAGCCAGCAATGTGCCCTGGCGGCCAAGAGGGCCAATGGCATCCTGGGGTGCATCAAAAGGAGTGTGGCCAGCAGGTCGAGGGAGGTCATCCTCCCCCTCTACTCTGCCCTGGTGAGGCCGCATCTGGAATACTGCGTCCAGTTCTGGGCTCCCCAGTTCAAGAAGGACAGGGATCTGCTGGAGAGGGTCCAGCAAAGGGCTACAAAGATGATTAGGGGATTGGAACATCTTTCATATGAGGAGAGGCTGAGGGATTTGGGTCTCTTTAGTCTAGAGAAAAGAAGATTGAGGGGGGATCTTGTTAATGCTTTCAAATACTTGAAGGGAAGATGCCAGGGGGATGGGAGCAGTCTTTTTTCAGTGGTGCCCATTGATAGGACGAGGGGTAATGGGCACAAGCTTGAACATAGGAAGTTCCATCTTAACATGAGGAGGAACTTCTTTACTTTGAGGGTGGTGGAGCACTGGAACAGGCTGCCCAGAGAGGTTATGGAGTCTCCCACTCTGGAGACATTCAAAACCCGCGTGGACGCTGTCCTGTGCAACCTGTTGTAGGTGACCCTGCTCTGGCGGGGGGGTTGGACTAGATGATCTCCAGAGGTCCCTTCCAACCCTGACTATTCTGTGATTCTGTGAAATAAGGATGTGGAGGGAAGGAAGGAAGAAGCACAGAACCTGTGCACATATACTGCACGTGTAAATGATGATCAAGAGCTCATGAGAACACACACACCTTGGAATTAATGAGAACCAAAATAGGGAGTATAAGATCAAGCATCTTATCTAGACACAGAGTGACCAGAAGAATTCCATCAATATGAACCCACAATACACTCTCTTGCGGCTAAATATTAGGTGCTTAAAAAGTGCCAGTTGGGCTGGCAACTCTGAATGGTTACCTTACTGATCCCAACCAGGAACAGTCACGGACCCACAGCACTGCCCCAGATGCGGAGCCTATTTCATAACAGAGACCTGATCATGTTCAGTGCTGGAATTTCCAGAGGCAAATGCCATTGTTCCTGCAGCAAACTGAAATGTGATTGAAATGTGTCAGGTATCAATCCATCAGGTACCCGAGAAAAGCAATAGAAAGGCACAGGCAGGCTTCCTGTACAGTTATTGGATGAACTGGAAAATGAACTGCTCATTAATTTTATTTTTTCATAGCTCTAATGAGTGTAGTTACACCAGGCCCTCTCTTTTTCACTCTGTATTTCAACATATCAGTCTTTTCCATTTGGCTTCACAACCTTTTTCACCCCTTCGGAAAATAACTTCTGCGCTTACTCTTTCATTACAGAAGGAGACAGCTTCCCAGGCACCACTATGCTCTTTAATGTAAAAGTCACATCCTGGAAACATCAGTCAATATCGGCCTTTTCAAGAGCACCCAAATCTGCTGATGTCAAACATGTGGGATGCTCACAGTCAGCTCTTCTGTCCTTATCACCCACTCGTTCCAGTCCAGTGACCTTTCCGGTACAATAAAAGCTGCCAACATACTGCAGACATGGTAAAAGTATGCAAATGCCAAGTGCTATTAGATGTGCCCATTGTCTGTTGAAAGACAAGCTATTGCTTTCTCTCCGTCTCAAGAAATCTCTTAGATCCTTGTGCAAATAAAGACAACTTAAGGTTATATTGATTTACATTCCTTAAATTCAAACAAGCCTTAGGAATACGTTTAAAGGTGGTATGACTTCTTTAGAAGCTTGTAAAAGATATTTGAAGTGAGTACACGCTTTGGAGATCACATGGATATCGTAGTCATTTCAAAATACTGAGGCAAGGGCTTCCAAAGGGAACTAGCTGTCCTACTCACTGCGACTTCTGACGACAGCTGGACACCTACTCCCCTTTAGGTCTCAGAAAATCATAAAGGCCTAACAAAGCGGCAGTCAAAGTCTTTGAATGTGAATTTATAGTTTATTGCCTTCTTACCATACAGCTGACATGAAAGAGTTTTAGAAAGAGAACAATGACAACCTTTCATGCAGCCGAAACTTGATCTCAGTTGTATCAGAGTGCTGGATAGCCTTTTAACAAGAGGAGATGTGAAATTAAACAAGTGATTAATGCCCACTGGTTTCACAGGCGGTCTGGCACAACATAATTTGCTAGCAGGTCAGTTGAGAAGTAAGATTAGTTTTAGCTCAGGGTTCTCTGACTCTCCTTTTATGATAAGATGTATGAATTAATTAGGGTAAATGAAAATGCAGAGAAATAGGTATTTCTAGCATAAACTTCTCGTAAACTTCTACAAATATCGCCAGCTGATTCTGAAGCCGATTTCAGTTTCCTCCTTACCCATGTAAGTTTCCAGAGTTTGAATAATGACAAGCACCAAGAACAAGCACAATGATAAATTAAAAAATAAAGTAAATATAAAACGGTCTCCTACAGAAAACTGTAAGACTATTGTGAGAAGTTGAGTCTTTGAACCCAAAGATTAATGCATAAAATCCAACATTTAGAGCATCTAAACAGTATATTCCTGTCAATGTCACACAGCAAGAAAGATGAAACAAATCTTGGCTACAATGCAATAACATAATAGCTGTAGAAATTGTACTTTCACTTACACATCAGGCTAACTAAGTTACAACTACCATATTTGGCCTAATAAATATGTAGTCATAACTCAGTGCTGAGACCTATACAGAGCACAGTTTTTGTGAAATTTTAACTCCTCAGATCTCCAAGCAGACCCATTCTGGGTGAAGAGAACTGTGTGAAGGACCACAGATGTCAATGAGAAAAGAGTTTGATTTTCTTTACACCTCCTTTACTGTAGGCAGTGCTAATGGAGTCTAAAGGGGAATATGACTTTTTCTGAGGGAGCCAAAGTCTCCACAAGGAAACGTGTAAAGTATGAAGGCTAGAACTCGTTAATTAATACCCTCAATGAGAGGACAGGAGATAGTTTTAGATAGATACCCTCTTGTAAAGATTTATTTACTTCATTTTACTGCCTTCATTGTGTTAACAGAAGAGAGTAGCAATGTTAATTTATAAAACAAATCCCCATTTTCTGCTTTTTGCAATCATCATTTGGTATTCATCATATTTTGCATCATATTGGTATTCATTATCCAAGCTGAATGCAATTCCCCCATGGGCAACTAAGCTTAATTTAGGAGCCTAGCACACAAAAATAAAACAAAGAAAAAATTGGACAAAATTGTACAACTTAGTTTTCTGTGCTAGACAGAAGGTAGTTGGGCACCTAAACACACAGGTATGTCTTCAGCGGGATTTTCAAAAGTAACATGAATTCAGGACCAAAAATTTGGCTAAAAAACACTGAGAAGTAAAACACTCGTTGAGTTTAGTGTAGTTTGGTTTAGGTATTCCAAGAAGGGCAAGTTGTTTTTCTGTGAAAAGGAAAAAAGATACAGCAGAGCCTGAACTCTCTAGTGAAACTACCTCTGGAATTATTACTGTATCAATTAAAAATCACGCTTTAGATATTCCCTTTTAACCAGTGCTGCGTATTTAATTTTTGTTTAACTTTTGTAAAGAGCTATATAAGAGCAGAAATATCTTCTCATCTTACCTTTTTTTGCCACATCAAGTGATTTCTTTTCTAAGCAATCTTTTCTTCTTTGGGTTTCATAAGGTAACACAGCTGTACACACAAGTATACAAATAATAATTATAACAACAACAACAACAGTAACAATAATAAACTCAAGCAACCTTCTTTCCTGTTCGTTACATTTCAGAATTAGGCCTCAAAAGATGTAGCTCGTGCTAATGAGAATCATTATTGCTCAAATTTTTTCGTGATTGTAAAAATAATGTCATACTTTAATTATGGCTGTATATTTTAATGAAATTGTCATTTTTTGATTTTGCTCTGTAATAAAAGATAAGGTAACAATGCCTTGCCAACACTCAGCAGCATCTTAGCTCAGTTAATTGTAGCAAATTTAGACAAATGTTGTAATAAAATAATCTATGGTGCATTGGGTTTTTTAGTTGAAAATACAAAAATACCTGCCTATATTCGTATAAGAAGGTATTTCCTCCCACAAGCTTTAGATATAATCAAATTTTTGAGCTATATGAAACTGTTTTTCAAATAAAAAGATTGTAACTGTAAATCCTAATCATAACATTCTTAGGAAATACATAAAGTAATTAATATTAGAATGATATCAGTCTTGAAAAACTCTAGAGGACAAAAGGTAGCAGAAGAAACCTTTAATGTTATGCTGGTGCACAGTGTCGGTTTTTCTTATTAAAATTTAAATTCATTCTCCTTTTTATAGTAAGCAAGACTGTTTAAACATTGTACTTAGAAAAAAAAAATGTTAGAAATGCTCCTGCCAAAAGGACATTTAGCAAAGAAAATGCAAATCTGAAATCTGAAGCAAGTTGCTAGCCCCCTCACAGAGCTTCATGGCAATAGAAAGGAAAATCAAGTCTTCAGCATAGTTGGAGCTGATCTTGTGGAGCACACAGCACATGGAGCACATCAAGATGTGGAACACATCTTAATCTGATGTGAACCCAAGTATCTTCTCATATTTTTGTGAGCTTTTCTTTGACAGTTTCTCATACTGCCACTATCTGTCATAGTCTGGTATTTAGCAGAAGGATTAACATCTGGCTCAGAAGTGTCTTTGTCCCCTGGATTCTATTCTGGTTTGGCAGACATATAAAGTTAAAATTTTTTACTTCCTAAAGAGGAAAAGGCATAAGGACATCATGAAAACAGTTTGCAGATATATTCCTTCCCAGAAATTCTTACATGAAAGCACAAAACATTTGAAGTTCTGTGGCCAATTTCGCAGCTGAGTATGCAACTCATATAACATATACAGTTTCATTCACTTTTTAAAGTGAATTATCTTTGGCAGCATTCAAATTTTTCTGAATTCACTTTTCTAAATACTTCCAGTGATGGGAATATTTGGCAAAACAGTGAATGTTGTAGAATATTTAATTGATAGAAAACTTATTTGAAATATTGCATTGGAAAGTTCATTTTGAAAGTAATTTTCCACTCTTTAGGGACCAAAAGAATCATAATTTTTGTTCAGTGAAAACAACAGTGATGGACTTACAATAATTCTCCCCTCTCTTTGCTTTCAAAGTGCTAAGTTTTCTGAACAAGAAGCCAGTAACCATTGCCTAACTGCAAAACTGGGTAGCAGAGACAAAATGTCTTGAACAAAGTCAGAAATTAGTATCTGAACTGGGAACAGAGTTCAGATCAACTGGCCAGGTGTTCTCTCACATCTCTGCTCATGACTTCATAACAGCTTGCTAGTTAGTAGACTAGAAACCAAGAGCAGCATCTGTATCAGTATATATGGTGACTACTGGATTCCAGTACACTCTTCAAGCACTGTTACAAAGATGGTGCCATACTCATTGGATAAATACTCTCCGAAAGTGTCCAAAACCTTCTGCATCCTAGCCCAATTCTTGTGACAGTTGAACTCAATAAAGGATATGAAAAATCAGCTCACTTGGGAATTCTGAACTAGGCTTTAAATAGTGAATTAACAAAGTACTGTTTAGTACAGATGTGTCTTAAACTGTGATGGAATCAATTAAGAAAGCCTACAAGTGTTCTTTATGTTCACAGACTGTTTTGGATAAAAAAAAAATCCCATTTTTTTATTTTTTGAATGAGAAAGACTTGGACTGCAGAACAGCCGCATCCTAGTCAGAGGGCTAGAGGAGAAGCTGCATACCCATATGTTTAAGCGATGTTTCCATGGATACAACTGACTTGATTTGTAGTTTGCAAATTTTCCTTCAGTAAGTGGCAAAACACATTCCACCTTCCCAAAGACCTGAGTGTCAGGACATAGACATCACCTGCCCGTGCAATGAATGTGAAGCCAAGGACTGGAGTGCAGAACCAGGGAGAAATGCGCTTAACTTGCATTGCTAATCTGACATACTGCTGCAGTGTGTGCTTGGGGAATCTTCATCAGGGTGGGTCATTTGTTAGTGTAAGAAACATTTAGGCAGGAATAGTCAACCACCCAAATAAAGACCAGGAAAAACTGGGTTGCAAAAGAGTCCTGGAAAAAAGTGCCACATGGATGCTGTGGGCCGTCAACCAAACATGTGTCAACAATGCCATGCTGCTTCCATGACAAGTGAATGCTGCGTTAGGCTCTATTAATAAGAATAGCTCACCAGACGTGATGCAATCCTCCCATCCAAGCCCTGGCTGGAATACTGACTTGTATTCAGACTCCCACACAGAGATGTCTAGAGCCTTTTCAGATGTCCATGGTGCAAAGAACAAGAAGCAATGGCCATGTATTGCTACAAGGAATATTCAAGTTTACTATTAGGAGAACATTTTAGCAGTAAGTATAGTGCAGGCATGTAATATGCTGCCAGGGGAAACTCTGAAATCTCCGCAACCATGGGCCATCAAGAGTAAGAGGGACAAGTCTACCAGGAATGACAGAAGCATAGATCACCATGACCTGGGCTTGGGACAAGGCCAAAATGGCCTCTTGAGATCCCTCAGGTTTTGATTCTATGTTTCATTAAAATAAATTGCACTAAAACACTAGGAATCACTAAATACTATAGGCATTCTGGATTTTCATCAGACTTGCAGACTATTGCACCACATCAAGTCCCAGAGTAAATGAAAATTAACAGTTTAAACAAGGAGATATTCTAAAGGTAGCCCTTTTTCTAAATACTTTTTTTATTCATGCTAGAACTACTTCATTCTTTTTGACATACAGTTATCAATTTTGGCAAAGCCGTTTGAATCCAGAAAATTGTTCAGGAAACTACTTTTGGACACAAAGAATATGGAGAGATGTACACTAAATGCTTCATTCTGCCCTCACTTCATTCCATGCAGTCTATGCAATATCAGCCGTGAAGTTCATTTGGATATGCAATGGTAAGGATGAGAAACAAAGCCCAAGGAAGCCCTGATGATGAAGGCTTTAACAATAGAGACAGATTTACCTGTAGGGTTCCTGTAAGCAGTCAAAGATAAAAAAAAACTTTACCCAATATTCAACATTTCCATTTGTTACCCATTTTTTTTCAGAGGTGAGCCACGGATACAATGAGTTACATCACAAGGTACAACAAGGAGCATCAGTGAGAACAAGAACATGTGTTTTTTTTGTTATAATTAAGACAAGGACCTCAAGAAGAGCATCAGTTGTCTGAAATTACATTTACACTGTAGGATGAAAAGTATGGACTTCACTTAAATTAAGCCTTATTACAAAACAGGGGCATGTTGCTGGGGGGCGGCCTGATGGGACTGGGCAACAATGTAGGGCAGAAGTCAGAGAGAAGCTTAGGACTCTGCCCAGTGCTACTGGTTCTCTCCTTTTTCCCAACTGAGTGCATCAAGTATGGGGAGCTCAAGGAAAATTTGCAGTAGATAGTGGAAGCTTACAAGCTCCCGCTCCCATGGCAGAGGAGCAGAAGTCAGGAACTGGTGGCAGGGTTTGTACTGTTTCTGTTCTACACCAGTAAATCTGTATCTGAGTGGGTTTCATCTGACGTGCTCACTGTAAATCGAGTAAACTTCCTTGCATTCATTAAGATGTTAAGTTAGCTCTTTCCACCAAAAAAGACTTAAAATCAAAATAGCTGGTCTAGTGATAACAGCAAGTTTCTGACAGTGTTATAAAGAGCTAATTTGCTGAGACAAGGTTTTAGTGGTTGATGTGGTAGGTAGTATTTACCAGGTCACTTGAACAAAAGTAATGGTTTCTCCTTATGCTGGCAGGAGCTATTGTACATGTTAGACTGAATGATGAATTTCCTTCTGAAGATTTAGAGATAATTTCTTTACTGTAATTGTCATACTGCGCTGACAATCGGAATGCCATTATCACAGTAATAACTGAAATTAAAAAGTGGAATAGTGGCATTTGATGATGAATATAAAGAATGTAGAAAGAGTTGCATGTTCACTCACTTGAGCTATTCTTCCCTCTACCTGTTGTTCCGTGTATTCATAGTTTTTCAGTGGAATATATTCCAATAAGGATTTCTTAATTCAAGTATTTCCTAATGGATTTTATATCTCTGGACTGAACTCATCTCTGATACAGCATTCAAACAATTAAAGGACTATTACAACAGCAAACCCGAATTATTTAAAGGAAAAAATTCTCACTAACATAGGATGTAAAGAGATCCTGAACTGAACCAACAATTGTAAGTGGGAACAGCTGGGAAATAAGCTTTAAAACCACACACGTGCTCCAAACTAAAATGCTACTGTGGACTCTGAAAAGATCAGAAATCATTATATTTTCTCTCTGCTCAGGGAGGGTGGTCAGGCCATCAGGAATAGGTACCTGAATTAGCAGGCTATTGTCCCTCATTTAGAGCCTCTTAGAAGCAGTTCAGGTCACCTAAATATTTAAATGTTTGAATATTTAAAGGTGTTTAATGGGAGTTGAGAACATTTTTTTTAAATTCCACTTCAGTGCTGAGAGCAGACCAAGCTAATTCAGGCACTTGAATGTGCTGCTTGTGACACAGACAGGCCAACTTAGCATCTGCCTGCTGTGCACGGGGACAGTCCCATCAGTCTCCTGCAACTCCAGGCCTGGCCATGCGCTTCTGACTCCTCCCTGGGACTTGTCTAATCACATGCTAAGTTGGTTTATGGGGTTTAACCAGCATGGAACCAACCCTAAAGGACGGTGGGGGGAAGAAAAAGTGATTACCTTTCTTCTGGTTTAGTGTTCTTAACATCCTTCTTCTGGGATCAGATAATCACCAGTGCCAGCAGAAAGGACAGGACTGAAAATCCTGTTGGAAAGAGGTGGACAACAGTAAGATCACACTTCTTGTTAGCAGCTAGCTATAAGATGGATTTAGTTGTACTGTGGCACACAAAAGTAGATGAGATGATGCAATCACTTCCCACAGTGTGCAAAAATGGAAGGGTAGGGGAGCTCAGAAGCAGTCACAAGTGCCGTCACCAGAGAAGGATGATTATGAAAACTCTGGCCAGCTTTCTGCCAGTGAAAGGCAATTGTCCCAGTAAAAGGTTTTTATTAATACAGATGGGAAGCAGGAGAGAGGAAAGAGGGAAAGTAAATTTAGAAAGGTTGCTGTCTGTTTCTCTGGCCTGCCTTATGTGTCAGAAGTGATGGGTACAAGATGGTTACAACTGCACGTAAGATCAGAAATGACAAGGGGAAATAAAAAATTAATTTACAAATACATTTCACAGTCCACGCACATTTAGGTGCAACTTATTTTTTAAAATTCCCTTCTCTATTCAGGATTCACTTTACTTGATGTAATATGTGTTGTTTTATACTTAGGGGAGTTGGCTGATGAATAATACAATTAGAGAGTTTGGGCTTTCAGGAAAGGTCTACACTTACTGGAATTTATTCCACTTAAGTAAGAGGTACTTTGCACTTTGCATACTCTGCAGGGTAACTATGATGGAGGCATAACTCTGTTGAAAGTGTTTGCCTCTCCTTACAGTAAGACTGAATTAGACTCACCTTATTTAAATTCATGTTAATGCCTGAGTATAATAGCACGATATCATAAAGATCCTAGCCTAGGATTTCTATGGCTTAAGCAAATACAACGCGTAGACTAGTGTGATAAGCTCTGTTTCTCTCACACCACAGTTAGGACACACACGGGGAGAACACCAGGCAACCTCACCCTCTGTGCGCTGCTCCTTGAAGACCATCAGAGTTTTCCTATACATCTGGGCTGAAAATATGAATCCAGAAAAGGCAATTGCGAAAGTTGTTCTGAGAGACTCAAAAGTTAATCTTACATGTGATCAATACAACGTTCAGTTTTTAAACTTGCGTCAGATGCCTTGCTAGTGTAAATCAGCACGTCTACCAAAATCAAAAGATAAGCATGCAAATGTATTTTGCAGATGTTATCACAAATACATTGTCAGTCCATTGAAAGACTGAAATTAAGATCTTGCTTAGTGTTATTTAGCCTTTATAGCAGCAGTGCAAATGTTATCTTCCTTTTAACATGCACTGTTCTCCTCACTCTAGTTTCCTTAAAGCAATACCAGTACCCATCAGCTTGTGATCTGCTGTGCTTGATTATAGACTAAAACCCACTGTTAGCTCCAAACCAAGATGTTGGAGCTGGCCACACGTTTTGTGGGTTATATGAAAATTTTTTAAATTTGCAGTTGATCTGCAGTGAGCTCACTGTCTGATTTATATTATCAAAGAGGTTTTCTTTGGATCTGATCAGGAGACCAACAGACTGCAAGTTGTACAAGAAACAGAATCAAAAGGGATTTTTTTAGCAATTTTTTTTACAATGCTCTCTGAGTGAAAATAAAGCACAAGTGACAAGTGAATATCTGTCTTTTCTGAGTCAGATTAGAAGTGGCGAGAGGCCAGAACTCTTGGTCATTCCTAGATTTTTTTTTTAAATTAATCTTGGCAGAGGTTGAGGCCATATTTATGAAAGGATGGTGATCTTATAACCCACTTTCTTTTCCAGCTGTCTTCTCAGCCCATTAGAAGCTATAGATTCCTAATAGTTAAAAACTTATGTGCTTGATACACATATTCTGGCATGGCAAAACTTAAAGGAAAGATTACTGCCATTGCACATGTAAGTGAAGGACAGAGTTCTGCTGTATCGGTCAGATATCTGAAGAGAGTTAATTTTACTGTGGAGTTAAAGGACTCCCGAGTCATTATGACAAATTATCACCAACATAAGCTGC
Organism: Ibidorhyncha struthersii; assembly: GCA_013398815.1. Classification (NCBI taxonomy): domain Eukaryota; kingdom Metazoa; phylum Chordata; class Aves; order Charadriiformes; family Charadriidae; genus Ibidorhyncha; species Ibidorhyncha struthersii. The sequence continues at coordinate 589,902 of VZSZ01006913.1, read as the reverse complement.
CAATGCAGAAGCCTAAATCTCTCCTTGCAAAGACAAGGCTACAGCAAACATAATGAATTTGCTAATACATAAGTTTATATGCTACCAGCTGCAGCAATCCCAAAGAGAAGATAACTTCAAATAAAGACTAAGAATACTATACATGTGAACGTGGCTGGTTTGGTTTTGAGGCTCTGCAACTGAATGTCAGAATGGTTTCAGAGAAATGCTGAAGATCTGCTCACAAAAAAAGTCAGTTATGTTAAAGCCATCAATCTCAAGCTGGTCATTAAGGCTAGAGGTCTTCGACCATGTTAGCTGTTTCAGGCAATATAGGAGAGAGAGCATAAATTTTTGTTTAAAATATTTTGTTTGATTTTTTTTTAATTTTATCATAGCCATCCAAATATACTAGTAATTATTTCTGAAGATCAACTACTCTCTTGATTTAGAGACAAAACAGGACAAGAAACTTTTTAAGAGGGGCAGCTTGTGGCTTCGGGAGCAGAATCACGGTCTGAAATCACATAAGGAAAGAGTTAAAAATAGATGGTCTCCGTTCTTTGACCTGCTCCTACACTTTGCGCACACATGAGCAGATGTGTTCATTTGTCAAGTGGTGGTTGTTGACAATGCTGTTGCACTGGCACAGAGGGATAATTTGCCCTAGAAATGATGCCAGTTCTAAGTAGAGTTCATCGGTTAGCCTCCGTGAGTGGTTAGAAACATCTCCCCATATGTCAGCAGACATTATATGCCTCTGGCCTGAGAGCGAATAGGGCAGAATGAGCTGGTCCCCACATCAGCTCAGCAAAGCCTCCTGCCCTTGGCATTGCTCCCAGCTCTGCTCTCAGGGCTTCCTTAGCAGCAAGCTACAGACTGACCTTTGGAAACAAACAAAAAGCACAACATCTCGGGTCCCATCAGACTCCTCCCCACAATTTTCCCTGGTAAAAGAAAGGAAAAAACTGCATAACATTGCAGAAAATCACAGTGAAAGGGATGGTTGAAAGTCATTACCTGTCAGATCCGCTGCCTGAGCAAATCCAGTGAACCTAAACATCCTTTTAGTTTTAACAGAGCAACGGAAGGAGATATTGTATCAGAAGAAAGTCTGCAGTGCTACGTAGGCTATATTTAACTTCTAACTTAAAAATGATACAAAACTGAATTAGTCACTTTACTCAAATGTCAGTAAAACCCCTTGATCATGCCAAATATCACATACCTGTGTGAATTCAGAACGTTTCAAGAACTCAGTAAAAAAAAAACAAAATAAAACAAAATAGCCTGCCAATTTGTTTTTCTTAATTTTTTTCTCATTGGTTTTGGCTTCCTAAAGTATTCACATTGCTTTATACTCTTCTGCAACACTTCCAACAAGTCATCTGTCTAGTATCTCGGTGTTGCATGCATGACCCCTTTTAATGCAGCCATGCTCTTGCTTGGCTTTTCACTATATTTATTGTCGTACTGGCTAATCACATTAAAAACTGGACACATTATGCACTTGTGCCTCTCTTATTTCTATGATTCTAGTACTAATAATTCTAGGCAATTCTTTTTCTGTCATATAGCCATCAGGGATAGAGCAGGTCAGCATTGTGATTTGATTTGACTCAGACATCCAAAACCTAAGGAAATTTAAAGGAAACATAAGGCAAACCTTCGTCATATTTGAAATGCCACCCAATAAATAATTTGCTCAGAAGGTACCTTAGCTGAAAAGTCATTCCTTCAACTTTGGTGTCAGAATACAGATTTTCTGACAATTCTACAAAGAAATTGGTAACTAAATGTTCTGTGCATACTCTAGGTTAACAAATTTTCGTCTCCTTTTCTACATGCAGATTTTAAGGGCTATAGAAGGCAGAAGACTTAAAATACAGATTTCGATTTTCAATTAAAACAGAAAGAGAGAGAGAGAAAGAGAGCAAGAGATCGTGAAACTTTCCAGTTGCTTTATGGGAAACACAAGAGCATCCTAATACAGAGAACTGTCTGAAGCCAACGCTGTTTATCTCATGCCCAAAGGGCAGACAGCAGAGAATTCACAGCAGGCACAGAGAATGCAAATCTTTGGCGAAATGCACCTTACAGGTCCCTTGATGCATCATTAAGATGATGGGCCAAATCTAGCCACACTGACAGGTTACATCTTCTCCCTCAGGAAAAAAAAATAATACAGCCTTTGCAAAAATCCAAAAATTATATTTTTGGTTTTAAATGACCCATTTCTGATCATAAAAACAATTTTAACTTCACAATCACTTCATAATCTCTAAAATTGGAGTGAAAAGGAGGGAAAGACTCTTACCTCTGACTGATTTTGCTGGTTTGTGCAGCCAGTATGGATGTGGTCTAAGCCGCTGTGTAAAACGATTTTTAAAAACTTAGACGATCTCCCTGTGTCCCAAGTAAGTGTTCTTACACTCTTCATGGTCAAAAAGTATGCCAACAACTTGCTTGTCCATTACTGTTAAATATCCTTTCTGTCTCTTTTCTCTCCAACACTTTTATAGCAGTGAACCAAGTACTGTCTGGAAAAAGGCACCAGGAAGGGGCCAATGAGGATCCAAACTTATATTGAATATAACGGTGGGTTATATTTACAAAACTTTAAAGGATCAGGCCCCCAAATCTATTCCTTAACTGTGATCTGACATTTCTCATATTTTTTATGATTAACATATCATTAAGTAAAGATTAGATCTCTTCAGCTTTCTTCATTGATCTGTGTACCTGCTGTCCTAGAGCTTCGGTCTTTTCTTTTTGAAAACTTGGATAGCTTAACTTCCATTAAAAAAAATAAAATAATGATATCACACACTTGGTTCTCATGGTTGCAGGCAGAAAAAATTGAAGCAAGACTTGAACTGAACGGATGCAACAGTGTGTCCCCCCCATCCACAGAGAATGGGGAAAGAAAAACCCAAACAGCTGACCTGCTTTTTCCACCGGCCACTGGATCCTTAGAGCTGAAAGCCACTTCCAAAGGGGAGAAGGGGGACAACTGCCCAGCAAAGAGCCATATATTTTATGTGGCACGGCAGGCCGTGCTATTGCTACCTCAGCACAAATCTGAGCTATCTGTGGAGGCAACATGCACAGCCTTCTGCCCAAATAGCTAGGACTTTTTCCCCCCCAAAAACCCCACAGCAGGTTGCTCAGTGGTAAAGAACAGGGATGCCGAAGACAGAAGGAGAACAGGGAGGAGAATAGCAGCCCTGAGCCCTAAATCAGCCATTGCAAAGTGCTGGCCATGGTGAGTGGGGAGACAGACAGACTCCTCTGAAGCCTAATGTTCTCTCCCTACTGCAGGTGCAGTGGTCAAGGAGCATTTCTGGCTTTGATCACTCCTCACAGCAGCAGTGTATCCATCTCAGATGTGTGAGGAAGCAGTGGGTGCTCAGACCATTCTTGTCCCTAAAAATGGCACCCGTTCTTTATCCAATGCATCTAGCAGGGATCTTGAAAATGAAAGCTTTAACTTCTCCATGGAGGGAACATACTCTAGAAAGACCTCTATTAAATAATGAAGTTGGATGGGCGCATGTGGTTGGGCCCATATTGGCTGTCCCTCACACTCCCACTCAGTCAGCCTCTGCATCGCAAAGGTAGCCATGTGTCCTGGTTTGAGAAACACAGGACAAATTTCTCTCCTAATGCTTGGGAAAAATGCACTTTTAGAAGACTCTAGTGTCTGAATTTGTGAAAATATTTACTTTATAGCCAGATATGGTATGTGGGTTTCAAGGTCTCAGTGTTTTCAAGCTAGCCAGGTGCAGGGATGAGGAAGAGTGAGACTTGGGCACATGACCCAAACTGGCCAACAGGATTATTTCATAATAACATCACATTCAATATAAATTAGAAAGTTTGCTGAGGAGTTCTCTCTTTCCCTTGATGGCTGCAATCCTGAGAACTTCTTGCCCCAGTGCCAGACCCCTGAGCCCTTCCCTTCCTCACGAAGCCGTAGCTCTCAGTGTCCCACATTTGCTGTCCCCTGCTGGGAGTGCACAGCTTCCTACTGATAGAATTGGCTGAATATAATCCTCATATATTTTATAGTGGTGTCAGTATCAATATTGGTTCTTTAGTGTTATTAATGTTAATTATTTAGTCTGATTCTATGAAATCTCCTTATATTTCAACCCTCAGGTTTCCTTGTTTTTCCCGATTGCCTTTCACGGGTAGGAAGGGGTCATCAGGTGAGAGAATAATTGTCTAAACAACAATAAACTCTTGTGGGTTCCTCAAACCATAACACCATGTATTGCCACTAGTCTTTCTTTCTGTTCTTCCATTGTATTAATATAATTTATCTGACATTTTAAAAAATGGTTACTCTAAGAGTGCAACTACAGATCGGTAGCTCTGAATGATGACAGGTACAATGCAACTGGCTCTCAGCACTGGCTCCATGTCTATAAATACTCAGAAAGGTATACTTTACCATACTGAGGCTGATCTTTGTCCTCTGGTCAAGGGAGACAGAAAAGTGTGCTGGATTCACCCTCTTCAGGCTCGTAGATGAAGCTCCTGCTCTGAATTAGTCCCTCAAAAAACATCTCTCTTCGGTGTCTACAGAAGTAACCTAGGAAGTTTTCTGAATAGCTATAAAACAGAAATGTGATTTCTTATTTACAAAAAAAAACCCCACAACAAAAAGACCCCAACCTGTTCAGCAAAACTGGGACAAAGAAAATACTAAGGGAGGAATATACCCCCTGTCCCCCAATTTATTGCCTGTGTCTAAAATATTTATTATGAGGAAATAAATAAAATAAAGGCTGAGGAAATAAACAAAACCTGTGTTCTCCCATCTATGCACCCTTCTCCATGCTACTTCTATTCATAAAAAAGCTAAAATTTCCCCAGGACCAATTAGGGCTTTTATTGGCAGAACTACAGAGCAGTACCCTTGGTAGAGCTTTCCATTTAAAATCTCTAATCTGCATGTTATCTGATTCTGAGCAACCTTCTTCTAAGTAGAATTTATGCACTCGCTCTCCCTTTGAATGCCCCTTGGGACCAGAGACTATGTATAGCACTAATTCACTTAAACTTCTCATTTATTCAAAAAAAAAAAAAAAGCTCATGAGCTCTTCCAAGTCGGTTTCTTTATAATTATTTTAATTGACTGCTTCAGAGCAGAATAGGAATACAGTGATCAAGAGTGGCAAGAACAGTATGCTCATATATGACACATTAGAAAAAATACTATACTTACTTGTTTGAATAAGCAATAAAATGACCAGAGTGGGAAAGAGCCCCCAAGAAATCACAATTGTATGATGTTCAAAATGGAAATCAATCAACTGGAAAAGGAAGACTCACATTCCCTGCATAACAGAAGCTTCTTGCCATGTTTTTCTGCAACTTAGAGAACTAGTATTTGCCTGCTTGGGTCATTTTCAGATCATCTGGCTGGCAAACACATTTTTAGATCTCTTTGCAAAAATAAAAAAAAAAGGGGGGGAGTAAGGATATTGTTAATATTTTAAGAAAAGACATAAATTAATAAATAAAAAAATCTTTTGAGAAATGCAGCCATGAATGTTGCAGCTGGAAGCCCAGTGATGCTGTGTAGTACATCTGGCCACAGCTTTGAGTGCTGAGCACTGGAAATCTGAACCAGTGCCATTTTGCAGCCCTGGCTTAATGGAATTGAGCCTAGAACTCTATCTGGGAATAGTCTACATTGGATGACCTTCATAGCTCATTTTTCTCCCCCTGTTATCCACATCTGAGGCATCTGGCAGAAAGAAGAAATATGGGAAAAACTGTTTGCATGAGTAGGTAGGGAATTAGTGACTGGTCAACTTTTACAGCTGTATACAGATTTTATTGTGTTAAGGGCAACTAAAGTTATTGGAGAAGAACCTTTTACATGCTGTATATCACATCATCTCTTTGGCTTTCTATCACATTTTCAAAAAATCTAGACGCAATCCATAATTTGTGCTGAGTACTGACACCAACTTACTGCACACAGTGCCTCCACCCCACAGTTTCAGCACTGAGCACTATGAAAAAGATACCTGAATGCTTGATCAGATCCCTGGTGCTTTTTGAAAAAAGCAAGAAACTCCACACTGCTTTTGAGAAACAAAGTTGACATGCAGTGACATATTTCCATAAGGTGCTAGAAGTTGTCAAAACCCTGAATTTCTCAAATTCTGTTGTGGAACAGTTCTTATACAGAGCATTTACTTAGAAAACAACAATTCAGCGATTAAAAATAAGGTCTCTCTAAATTTAGTGAGAGCCATCACAAAGACAGACTATGGGAAAAGAATTTGTCAGCTGCAGCTTCAATCTTGCAGACTGAGTTTAGGTCTTCTGAAGTTGGCTTGCACTCAGATCTCATCTAAGGCTAAATTTCTGCGTGTGCACCTTCCACTGAAGTTGGAAATCACACCGTTTACCAATGCCAGTGCCAAACTACCATTAGCCAGAGTGAATCAGCACTATTTGACCCTTTTATCAATTTCTTTCAGAATAAGACTCAAAATGAGAAGTTTTGAATGTTTGTTGAAAGGATTCTTTACCCCAGTAAACAGGGTCGTATGCACGAACACGTGTACATAAACCTGAAGATTGTGACTGAAAACACGGACTGAAAAGTTTAAAATTCTTTAAAACCCATTTGTAAATGTTTCTCTGTGCTTGATCTAGCAAGGAACACGTCTCCCATGGTGATGCTAGAGCATGCATTTCCAAACACAACATGATCAAATTCTTTTGGCACTGCTCAGCCATCCAGCATGGCCATTGCCCCCTAGTTAGGATCAAGCCCAAAGTAGTTCCCTTAATGAGCTGTCCCATGGAATAAGAAATCACCTTTCTACAGGTTTCTACAGGAATAAGGGGTTAAAGGGAGGCTTGTGAAGAAAAAGAAACCCTGACTGGTCATGACCACATTTGGATTAGCGATAACTTGAGCAACTGCAACATCCAGCAGGATCTCCAAGCACCACAAGAGTCTCATTGTCCCTCTGAATAATGTACATCTTTGTCGGTGATTTGACTCCATCAAACTCCGAAGTAGTCCTAAATTAGGGCTAAAGTAACAAGACCTTCAGCTGACCACTGTCACTTCATCTTCGTGCTGTCTCATTCCCTCCTTTCACATAGCACAGTACCTGCCAGTACTGCTGAGAAACTGCAGAGCAATTGGCCATATCTCCTTACAGATGGGCTACAAAGGATGCTTATTTAGCACGTTCACATAACTGCTTTTGACCTCATGCCATACGAACTGTCCTTTCATGGATTTTGATTCTATAGATCCCTGATTATNTTCACAGCCAAATGCTTTTCATACAGTCTAAAAAAACATCTTGCAGCTTCCTTCACAGCCCTGCCCCTTCCTCCTCCCCTCTTACATCTGCTGCTATAAAAACCAGCCTGTTCCATATTTCTAAAAATTGAAAACTAGATTTCTGAATCACTTCACCTTTGGTTGCCACTCAGATTATTAATCTTTATATCACAAATAGAGGCTCAGTTGGCTCTAAGTAACTGTTATTTTGGTGTCTGACAGGCACAGGCTTCCTTCTCAGTCTAGGGACTTATTTACATTCCTGTATCCTGGCCCACTATTGAAGCTTTCCACAGCTCTCATTCAGACAAAATTCCCACTGTGATTTTAAAGGCCCCCCTCCAATGAATCCTTAGCATGTCTATCATGTGTGGTACTCAGGATAATGGAACCTGAATCCAAGCTGTTTGTGCTGGTCCCTTGCTTGTGGCATTTTGCTACGGCTCCGATCAAGTGAAAATTTTCCCTGATTGTAATAAGAAGGAAAGGATGCTGCCAAAGTGTTCTCAACACACTGCTTTATTTTTGCAGTGCTCTGCATTTCCTCAGTCCAAAATAACACAGATTTTCCTCCTGGCATACTCCAAACCAGAGGCTTTCCAGGTGTCACTGGGACAAGAATTCAATTTGACATGAGGGGTTGGACTCTCCTGCCCCTAATCAATGCCCTTCTTTATCTAATGAGATGAAAACGGCAGCAATGGCCAGCAAATGAGTGACAGAGGATGCCTAGCTCTGTAGTGCGCGAGGCCAGTGCCTTTCTAATGGCATTGAGAGAAGGTGGCAGAACTGGCCTCACAGAGCTGCGATCTGTGACCCCCAGCTCCGCAAACTGCTTAGCCTGGCGAGCTGCTCTGGCATACAGCGCGGCCACAGCCAAAGCCTGGTAGCCACAAGAGCTCCTCTGACAGCAATTGGTCTTCTGGACAGGTGCCACCAGAGTAGTGCAAATCAGCGATGAAAGGTGCAGCAAAGGGATCAATTGCCCCTGTCAAGCAGTACCTGAGGAAGAGGCTGGGCACAGACACCATCACATGAAGGCACCATATTGTCTTTCTGAAGCGCTGGTCCCTGTTCTTTGTGGCACTGGGTAACAGGTCCATCCAGATGGCAGGAACAGTCTTGCTTCATCTCCCTGAGAGACACAAGCCATCCTTTCCCACCAGCAAGGGGCTTGCTCTGGCCACCCCTTGCCAGAATGAATTTGCTGACTTGATTTCTTTTGATTGGCAGAGGGCCAATGTGTCTAACAAAACACTTCGACATGTGGCTTCAGGGAAGACAGCAAGGGAGATACCTTTTATTCCTCCACAACCAAAACCAAGTTAGAGTCCTTCACATCTTGGAGCACTAGCTTGAAAGTCCTTAACTATCCCACAGATATAAACATTTAAATGTTATTTTGTACTAGGCACTGGAGCTAATTTTCCTATTCAGTGATTCTGTCATTTTGTAAAATGTGTACAATATGCAACATCATTTATTATAAAAAAACAGAGGGTGCAAGAAGATTAAAATTCCGACAGAGGCGTATTAGCTTTGCTTGGCAAAAGAAAAAACTTCATATGTTTGTGAATCATTCCTGAGATAATCACACTCCTTTAAATACCATAAAGAAAACAATTTTCACATTTGTTCTGGAAAGCATCATGAATATTAATACACGACAAATACAATTTGGCCATTTTGGGGAGCAATAAGCTTCTTTCCTTCAAAAGATTTTGTAATGACAGCATATAGATTTTGAAAGGCTAAAGGCACTACTAATCTGAGACAGATTTGTGTGTGAACATTTGTGCCATAAATCTGGTAAATATCACACTCAGTTTTAAAAATAAAGCCCAACTGGTAGCTGATTGAGTCAGTTTGTACTCACCCCTCTTATGTGAGAAAGGTGTGCAATTTTGGAGACATTTAAACTCATAGCAGCATACTGCCAATGAATACTTCGAGGAACTCTAAAGGTTTAGAAACTTATTTTCAGGGAGGAAAGAAGGAAGGGTAGAAGAAGCGTCTTAATTTGTATTTAAAGTGTCTTTTTTAACAGTAAGTAGGAGTCTGAGTCACATATATGCAATGGGTACTATTTGAATAAAGACAGAACCTTTCAGTTTACGGCATTCTCCATCAGCTACCTACAGTATTGCTGAAGCTTAACGTAAAACCCCATCACCTTTCCCACTTCACCCCTCATGATCCCCCTTACTTGTAGCTAATGCGCAGGGTGGTGGAAACCAAAGCCCAATTCTCAACTCCTCAGCAAAGCCTTATACAACTAAAGAATGTGTCTGTTAATTTGTGTTGCAGTTTTCTGACATCAACGGCATGTATATATTTACTGGCTTCACAAATGTACTGAGATATAAAGTGTTTTTAAGGATGGACAGAAAGTATCTCTCTATATTTACAGCCATCTTTAACAGTTATATAACAGGACAAAAGAATGTAACGGTAATTCAGAGATCAGGAATTATTCCTATCATTCACCAGAGCAGATCTTTCAGAAAACTGCAGGGAAGGGTTGCAGGGAAATGGTCAGACAGAGGTAGTAAAGGCCCTAGTCAAGACGCAAGAGCATCACAGTTATATATGACAAAAAAAGATTGATGCTTAAGACATGATTTATACACTTAACACCTATAAAAACGTCAGACTTGATCTGGGAAGAGTTGGAAACAAAGTTATGGATGCCTCCCTAGTGATGCCAGAACATAGGATTCTTCCTGCGTCAGCCAGCTTTGATACAAAAATAAGTGATGTATCTTGCCAGTGGGAATCACTGCTCTTGTTGTTAGCGTAAAAAAGCAAAATGAAAGTCACAAGTACTAACATAAGTTAGTTTATTGAGAGAGTTGACAGAAAAACTCCACCCAAAACAAAACAAAAGCCCGAAACCCTAAACTCTTGTTTCTTTCTTACCTTGTATCATGCATAAGCATTTCTGAGAAAAAAAATATGTAAGGGAAAAAATGTCATTCTGTCTGTGGAAAGATTTCTAAACCACTTTATTCTGGTGACTCCACAGAAAAGGAGAAAAGAAGGAACATGGCTGATTTTCTGACAACTGGAATCAAATACCACAACAAAGAGCCAGAGTGTTTGTTGATAAACTCTGATAAAGCAAAATCCAAATCATGGGCTAGAATTAATTATACAGCCCAAAATGCAAATGAAGAGATTGAAATAAAAACCATGCATGCTCTCTCTCTCTTTTTGTTGTTCTTTAAATCATAGAATCGTAGAATGGTTTGGGTTGGAAGGGATCTTTGAAGGTCATCTAGTTCCAACCCTACTGCCATGGGCAGGGACACCTTCCACTAGACCAGGTTGCTCAAAGCCCCATTCAAAATGGCCTTGAACACCTCCAGGGATGGGGCATCCACAACTTCTCTGGGCAATCTGTGCCAGTGTCTCAACACCCTCACAGTAAAGAATTTGTTCCTAATAGTTAATATGAATCTATCCTCTTCCAGTTTAAAACTGTTACCCTTCACACTATCACTACACTCCTGGATAAAGGTTCCTTCCCCATCTTTCCTGTAGGCCACCTTCAAGTACTGGAAGGCTGCTATAAGGTCTCCCTGCAGCCTTCTGTTCTCCAGGCTGAGCAACAACAACTCTCTCAGCCTGTCCTCATAGCAGAGTTGCTCCAGCCCTCTGGTCATCTTTGTGGCCTCCTCTGGACCTGCTCCAACAAGACCATGTCCTTATGTTAGGGGCCCCAGAGCTAGACGCAGTACTCCAGGTAGGGTCTCACCAGAGTGGAGTAGAGGGGTAGAATCGCCTCCCTTGACCTGCTGGCCACGCTTATTTTGATGAAGCCCAGGATATGGTTGGCCTTCTGGGCAGCGAGTGCACATTGCCGGGTCATGTTGAGCTTCTCATTCACCAGCACCCCCGAGTCCTCCTCAGGGCTGCTCTCAATCCATTCTCTGCCCATCCTGTATTTGTGCATGGGATTGCCCCAGCCCATGTGCAGGACCTTGCACTTGGCCTTGTTGAACTTCATGAGATGTGCACAGGCCCACCTCTCCAGCCTGTCCCGGTCCCACTGGATGACATCCCTGACCTCTAGCATGCCAACAGCACCACACAGCTTGGTGTCATTGGCAAACTTGATGAGGGTGCACTCAGTCCCACTGTCCATGTTGCCAACAAAGATGTTAAACAGCGCCGATTCCAGTTTCGACACCTGAGGAATGCCACTTGTCACTGGTCTCCACTTGGACATGGAGCCATTGACCACAACTCTCTGAGTGCAGCCATCCAGCCAATTCCTTATCCATAGAGTGGCCCATCCATCAAATCCATGTCTCTCCAATTTAGAGACAAGGATGGCATGTGGGGCAGTGTCAAATGCTTTACATTAAGTCCAGTTAGATGATGTCAGTTGCTCTTCCTTTATCCACGAAACCTGCAACCTCGTTGTAGAAGGCTTCCAGATTTTCCAGATGTGATTTGCCCTTAGTGAAACCATGTTGGCTGTCACTAATCACCTCCTTATTTTCCATGTGCGTTAGCAGAGTTTGCAGGAGGATCTGCTCCATGATCTTGCCAGGCACAGAGGTGAGACTGACAAGCCTGTAGTTCCCCAGGTCTCCCTTTCTTTCCTTTTTACAAACGGAGCTTTTGTTTCCCCTTTTCCAGGCAGTGGGAATTTCACTGGACTGCCATAACTTCTCAAATGTGACGGCTAGTGGCTTAGCAACTTCATCTGCCAGTCCCCTCAGGACCTCTGGATGCATCTCATCAGGTCCCATGGATTTGTGCACCTTCAGGTTCCTCAGATGGTCTCCAACCTGATCTTCTCCTACAGTAGGTGGTTCTTCATTCTCTCAGTCTCTGCCTTTGCCTTCTGTGACTTGGGCGGTGTGGCTAGATCCCTTGCCAGTGAAGGCTGAGGTAAAAAAGTCTTGGGGTACCTCAGTCTTCTCCGTATCCTGGGTAACCAGGTTTCCTGTTTCCTTCCAGAGATGGCCCACATTTTCCCTAGTCTTCCTTTCATGACTGCTGTACTTGTAGAAGCCTTTCTTATTCCCTTTGATGTCCCTGGCTAGCTTTAATTCCGTCTGGGCTTTAGCTTTCCTAACCTGATCCCTGGCTGCTCGGACAGTTTCTCTGTATTTCTCCTAGGCTACCTGTCTTTGCTTCCACGCTCTATAGGCTTCCTTTTTGTCTTTGAGTTTGTCCAAGAACTCCCTGGCCAAAAAAGCCTCCTGCCATTTTTGCGCGACTTGTTCTTTGTTGGGATGCATCGCTCCTGAGCTTGGAGGAGGCGATCCTCGAATATTAACCAGCTTCCTTGGGCCCCTCTTCCCTCCAGGGCTTCATCCCATGGTACTCTACCAAGCAGATCTGACGCTGTAACAATATAATCTGACACTTTGTCAAAAACACATTGAGCAAGTCTGAACCATTTTGAACACATTCAGCATAGGATATATTGATCAACAGAGCCCAGAATAGAGGAATAAAGCTCAGACACAAACAACTGAATTTAATCAATTGAAGTTGCCCAACAGCTAGTAAAAAAGAATGCAGATAATTTTGACCACAATATAGTTTTATGAAAGTCATGTGGATTGTTTCTCAGGGCAGTGTAGGGAAGGAGAACAACTGACACAAAACCAGCCATTTTTTCTGCTGCACTAATTGTAATGTTTAACTTGCTCACTGGCATTTTACAAATCCAAACGATAATGCTGGAGAAAATATTGGGCAAAGAATCAGGACTTCATTTAATTATAGGAGCTTCAAAATGATAAGAGAAAGCTTGGAAAAAAAGCTGCAGGTTAAAAAAAAATCAGTTTAACGTGACCCAGAAGTGTCAATGAGAAATCTGAGATACTGAGAAAGAAACAACTAATGTTCCGAAGGATAAATGTGGTTAAAGCCTTTAGTGATTGTTAGCTTCTGGAACTATGATGTACTGTTCTCAGGGAAAAATAAAAATCTTATCTTTAAGAGTCTACATAAAAAAAAAGTTATTGCAAACCAAGTGGTTCAAGTGCCCTTTGGAAATGTTAAAGATTGAAGTTACAGACATGGAGAACTGCTACACGGGAGTAATAAGCTGATGTCTTTATCTCGGATCAAATAATGAAAAACTATTCAAGGAGTTATGCTGCTAGAACAGGAGGTTGTGACAATATAATCCATTTAGCTTCACAGGACCCCAGCTTTGTTTTGATTTAAGCTCAAGGACTGGAATAAGCCTGTTTCAAAAATAGAAGCACTAGCATCAAGGCTTGATTAGAGAAAGTCTCTTATCTCCTCCTCCGTGCCTGTGAGAGGCTGCCAGGTATGCCTCACCTTTGCTCAGGCAGAGGGAAATTTGAGTCCCTTCTTGCTGGGGAGCTGAGATCTCTCATCCTGCAACTCCTGCGCATACCAGGAGGCAATTGTGTATTTAAAGGAAGAGCCTGGCCCCTTCTGTGGATATTACTGTAGAGGAGAGGGAGGCTTCCCCAAGAGGCACCTTGTGACATGAGACCCAGAATTATACATCTTTGGCTACATATTGTAGATATAGTCCTTTCCTACCCATCTAGCAGGAAGCACAGAGGTGCTCGTGCTGTGCTGGAGATCATAAGGTGGCCAAGTAAATAGGTGAGGTTAATTCAAGCACAGCTCAGAAGTAATCATCATTAAAATAATTCATATTCACAGTGCAACTATATTACAAGGCAGATTAACTTAACCACACTGGTTGTTAAAAGGTTCTGACGCAAGAAATAAACATATTTGTACATGCCTACATGAACACCAAAACCACAAAGTCCAGCAGAAAGTATCAGAAATTACCTGTACTGTCAGAATGATGTTCCCTGGTATAAATATATGCGATCATCTCATTAAAGCCTGTGTCATAAAACAGTTGTTTCATAGGACCTCTGCCACACTACATGCCTCATTTTCTGAGTACCCAGCTGGACACCATAGGATTGGATTTACAGGTGTATTTGAGTGCTTGCAGGTGTGGCTGAAACCAATGAACTCTAAACCTAGACGGTTATCTAACTCTAAACATTCTTCAAGTTCTGATATCTCATATGGGACATGGTAGAATAAACAGGTGCATTTTACTTTAGACTACCTTTGTCTTCTATTTAGACTTGCAAAATACTCGATATTCTTTCTTCAAGGTTCTCTTCCCTACATCAGCCTTCTTTTGCAAGCAGTTATACCACCCCCCACTATCTCCATGTGTAAACTACACTTTAACTATCCTTAGCCACATCCGTGTCCTTAATTCTTTCTCTCTATGCAATCACTGCCTGTCTGCTTCTTCATTTTCAGTTAATTTCTTTTCCACTTCAATTAACTCCCGTTTCACTTAATTTCTTCATCGTCCCACTTTCATCAGACTCCTTTTCTCCATCTTTCCATTTTGCAGTGCAGCTTTTGTTCTCTCTGCTTTTGCATCAGGTATTCTTCCTCCTCCTCTTCCACCAGATTTGGGCACAGATGTCACAGAAGAGGAGAAAAAGACAGACAGCTTCCCTGCTCTGTGCTTTAATGTCCATGTTTATCCTGGTCCAGAACAGCTATTACAAATCAAGTTCACATTATTTCCGTAGCCTGAGCCTGACTATGTTCAATCATGATGGAATATTTGGACATATTAGCCAATAAAACTGAAGTCTCTCTTGAGCTGGTGCAAACTTCAATTACTTTAAAACTTGTACCTTGGCTAAACTTCTGCGGTATTTCAGGCACTGAAAAACACACATTCTGACACAAAAGGCACTGCTACTAAATTTAAAAACACAGTTCAAGAGCTTAGAGGCACTATCGATATTTTGCAAGTTTACCAGAATTATTTTTAATTAAAGTTTGTTCTTAGGAATGTTTTCTTTCCCAAGTTTAACTCTAATAACTAGCATTTAACATTTAGCCAAACTTTAATCTTATCTTCTCATTACAAAGAGCTGAAAGCTTGATTAACTATCAGAAGAGCCAGTGAACCAGCTCTGCCCACGAAGATTTCCAGCCAAAGAATTCTAGTTTTTAAGCAGATTTTGTTTAGGCTACAGTCCATCAGATTAAAAGCTGTATTGGGCCACCACCATTTTTCAACTTTAAAATTATATATAAATAACCAGAATATTTCTTCAAAATAAGTGCCTATATAAAACATCTTCTGTTTTTCATAATGCCTCTGCCACAGCACTGCAATTACAGTCAAGTTAATTCAGCTCAAAGATTCCAGACTATTAGGACTGAAGAAAGTACATAGTGCAATTTATTCTCTAATGATATTGTGTAAAGGCAAACCTATCACTTGCTGCTAGCGCTGAAATACATGGCCTTAAATGAATAAGAAAACATAAGTTAATTAAACACTAGAGTGTCAAGGTTTTAATGACCCCCTCTACTGGGGAGCAATGAATAACCAAAACCTTTAAATAGCTGATTAGAACAACACTCATATACCAGTGATATTGTTTTAATTTAGTAGTTGAAGAAATGCTATGTTGGAAACATAAGAATTCAGAGCAATGGCTCTTTTACTTTGCTAGCCAGCAAATAATACATTGCACATACAGGTTTTATAACTGATTGTGTATAAATTTATATTTGCAGAAACTTCCACGGATCCAGTCAGGTTACAGCACCAGCTGCCTCCTCCCAGTTCTGAGCAGCAGTGGGTTAGCCAGCACAGAGCGTGCCAGCTGCAAACTGTGAAACACAGATTCCCCATCCAGTCTCTTAGAAAGGCTGGCAGCTCTTCTCCTCAGCCAGCTAAAATGGCTGCACAACCAAGAACCCCTGGCTGGAATAGTTATCTCATCCTGATTACAGCTGCTTCTTGCAGCCTGACCCACATGCTGCATCTCCGTCCTCCATTCTGTCAGCCCTCTTACCTCTTTACTGAGGGTGGGATAAAGAGCAGGCATTCTTCTCCTTCCAGCATCCAATTCACTGGTACAGCTTCCTCATCTCCAAGATAAACAAATGAGGCTTTTCATGTCAAACACACACTCTCCAGGGCGAGTTGATAGCACTAGGGATAGCACTGTTTGCAGTCTGAGGCACTTAACGTATTTGTTTATGGAAAACAGCATAACCAACTAACAATGCAGTTACCCTGGAAATATTCTAATTTGGTTTAAATTAGAAACATCAGTTCTACTGGAGGGCCAGCATCCCCAGAGGAAGTAAGAGCAGCTGTCCCCTTCCTTTTTGTCTCAGGTGGGGCACAGGACACACAGTCCCCTTTGGCGATAAGGGGAGATGAACCCACATCTCCTAACTACCAGCTTTCTCTAAGTATCAGCAGTTATTTGGGGGTATGTCTGCATTCCTTCTTTTTGGTGTTTTTCCACTTCTAAAGAATGTTCGCTTGCTTATGTAATCAGCAGCAGAAAGCGAAATCTCTTGTTCCCCTGGTGAAAGTTCAAATCACTAGGCTAGAGATGCATTTTTATTTTCTTAAGAAAATCTCAGCACTACACTTTGCAACAGTAGAGCTGTAGATCCACCTCAGAACTGTGATACTGTTAACCGTCAACCTACATACTGCAAAAGGTGGGTTTCATCCTCAACTGAGAACAGCATTAACAGGAAGGACTGAGGGCAAACGAATTCTAAAGCTTTACTAATATGGTTGTTAGGGCACTCCTCTGAGAGAAGCCTGGACAACTCAGGTAAGAAGAAAGGTAGCCTCAAGCTCCCTCAAGCCTTAAAACCTAATTGCTAGGACAGTTAATAGGGAAAAGGATTGACAGAACAATTCCTCTCTTAACATTCCTATAAATCTACTCCTCCCCTTCCTTTCCTCTGTGCCTATAAACAAAACATTTCAATAACACACTTGTGTTAAATAAAATAACACTGTTTTACTTTTCATTTTGTAAGTCTTTTGACCCAGCCTGAGAGGTCTTAGTGTTTTGAATTAGTTGTTATACCAACCTACCAGCAAGCTGCAGAGCCACAAGTGTCTGATTAGGTTAAACATGGGCAGCTGTAACTCTTCTGACAAGCCTGGATTAGCAGAAACAAAGACCAGGCTCAGATTTA
Organism: Ibidorhyncha struthersii; assembly: GCA_013398815.1. Classification (NCBI taxonomy): domain Eukaryota; kingdom Metazoa; phylum Chordata; class Aves; order Charadriiformes; family Charadriidae; genus Ibidorhyncha; species Ibidorhyncha struthersii. Next base: position 572,573 of record VZSZ01006913.1, on the reverse strand, counting down.
AAGGGTTGCAATAAAACTTTGTCCTGAGCCTCTCAATCAAAGAAAGTTAAAGCTGGTGTTTAATGAGCTCATTTTCATCATTTGCAAACATGAATCAATTGCCCTCACAATATCTTGTTAAAGAAGACAGCAAAGCCCCAGCGCAGTAGATAACTAGGGGAGCACTACCAAGGTCTCCAGTGTAATCAATGCTATTTTACAGTCTTCACCTCTGCTGAGACCAGCTGGTTGCTTTTAATCTTGGGCACTGACTACTTCAGGGTTGAGGGCTGTCAAGTCTTGCCTGTCAACAAAGCTTAACTGAGGCTGCCACCGATCCTGTGGTGAGCTGCCTTCATGCTGCTGGCTGCCCAGTACCTTCTCCAGTGCCTCTCCCTTCTGCAGTACCAGTTTTCCGGGGGATGATCCTCCTCACTTTAGCTAATAGCTGGCTTTCACTGCTTTAGCTCTGAGGCGTGCCCAGAACATTGAAGAGTAACAGTCCCCCAGCACAGAGATCTGAAGGGGTGTTTCTTGGCAAGTCTGCTGGCATATGGGAATGTCTCCTACCGTCTTCTCTCCTATGGCAGGATGGAACGTTTGCATTTCAATAGCTCCTAATCTTCTGCTTAACTTTAAGTTGACCATTCAGCCCAGGCACAATAAGGCGTTAATTAGTTACCCTAGACTTTACATGTTATTAGAATTACAGATTTTTTTCTTCTTGAAATGCTTTCTTTCCTCTTTAAGCAGAATGGCCTCCTGAAACTAATAAAACAANGTGTAATTTTTGAAGGAAGAGGTTTGGGGCAAGGGGGGAAGCAGAAGAGTCTGCTTTTGCTGTAGGCTATAGCCACTGGCTTTGTCTATGGAAGGCCTTTCCCATGAAAATTAGAGCTTGGAGTTCTCTGTAGCCTCAGACATATCACTGCATAAAACATTGCCAGAAAGTATTTTTTAAATTTTATTAGCAAAAATAAGGAATCAAAACTTAGCCCTACAACATAAGTTTAGCATCTTTGATGGTTGCATTCCAAGGAAATGGAGAGCAAAGTCACAAACCCACACTACCTATGTCCCATACTACTAAGGCCCAGTTAAGTCAAAGAAATGTCTTTAAGAACATTAAATATAAGCCATTCACAGTAGTGATACAAAGCCCAACACAGAAAGAGGCTCTGTCTTCAGCACATCATTGTTATTTCTGCAAGGACTTTTTCCAGTGCCAGGATAGGTTATAATGGAAAAATTCCTTCCTAAACCTTCCAGCTTCTAGTAGTCACTATAGCAAAGAGGTACTACAAATGCCATTGTATATCAATCCATGCAAAGTAGAAATAGCTCCACCCTCATGTGTACAGACTCAGTTTTTATGCTCAGGACAGAACACAGCTTCCTTTTTATCTCTGAGTCAACAATATGTTGCCCACAAGACAGAACTGCAAATTTCGTAGTTTCAACACTGAATTCGGTATCTGAGCAGCCAGATCCAACTCTTATTCTGTGTAAGGTACTACTTGTACCTTGTGATCTTAGGGGTTATATAAAAGCTCAGATTCCCACTTATCTTTTTATTTTGTAAAAGTAAAGCATGACAATTTCTAGATGCAAGCAGACAGCATGTTGAGCTGCTTTTGGCAAAATCTTGTCAAGAACTAGCAAAAACAGTCTCTGTCTAACTAATCTATTAAATTAGTTCTTGCCTTGTTATAATTTAATATATACAATCCAAACATAATATTTCAGTTTAGGTTACTCTGATGTTTAAAATTAAGACCACAGCAAACAAGACCCTACTCTCAAATGCCTCTGTACTAGTAAACAAGAAAACTCTATAAAATGTAGGGATAGACGGTACAGAAAATTATCTTTTCCTTCCATCTCCATAGTTATTTCCTACACTTTACTCCTGCTAGTGATCTTAAAAAGGAAGACATCCAGTAAAAAGACAAATAATCTTGTCATACATGCATATAACACATACGCAAAAGTGTTTCCAATACGTTTTAATTCGTCAAGCTCCAATCCAGGCACATAAGATTTTTAAATGCTGCCCTAATTCCAACAAGTTTCAGTTTAGAAGTCAACTTCACTATACCACAGTCTCTTATCTCCTGCTGTCGCTGCATAGACATCAGCATCATGTCAGATCCCCTGTCAACTTATCTACAAGCAGCTCAGTAAGTATAAGAATTATCCATATTTGAAGCTAGGTGTCAGTCATCTGTTTTTCAGTATATAGCCAGTCTTGCTCATCAGTGAATAATCATATTCCCAAATACACTGAAAATGTGTGCTGAATAAATACCGGGAGAAAGACAAGTTGTGTCTTTGACAGTGATTTTAATCATGGCAGGCTCCTTTTTTTTTCTTCCAAAGCCACAAAACAAAGGAGTTTTACCATATTGTTAGTATTACACCGTCGTACAAGAAGCCATATGTAGGCCTTTCATCCGGCACCTTTATTCTGCATTGCATTTCAGAGAAAAAAGGCAGGATCATGCAATTCATAGGATGCCCAAACTGTCTTACAGCAACTTGCTTGGAGATCTGACATTGATAATCATGTTATCGCTGAATACTATTTTGGAGCCACAGATTACAAGACACTCTATAAAGATGAACCAGGGATTTTGTGTCATCCGTAAAACAGAATTAGTAATGATCCCATGGAGAGAAAGCTCACAGGCAAGGTTTTTGTCTTAGCTTAATATGAATGAACAATCAAAATATCCCACATTTTAGAAGGAAAAATTCTTTGAGATCGAAGTAGCAGACTCAAACCAAGACCTGTGTCTTGCTCCATGAATAGTAACCTTCAATAAAATGCATGAGTGTGTACTAATGCATTAGTGACTGAGTGTACATCTCGAACAGTGATTAAACTATTCATTATATTCAGTCAGCATGCTTGAGAGTCACTGGAAGACACCACCTGGTTGACAGAGGTGCTTTGGGGAATGAAGCCTAAGCATGTTTTAGTAATTATGCAGTGAAGTTTTCTCTGCTGCAGTTTGTTCTGAGAACGCATTTGCAGTCTTTCTACAGAATATATTATTAAGGCAGATACCATACTGTCCAGGTACAAGGCTGGATAAATGGCTAACTTCAAAACAGCGTATTTTCTTCAAATGCTCTGGAACGTTTCTTTCTAATCTGCCTTCTTTAATAAAGAAATTAAAAACCAGACAGCTCTGAAAACGGGCTATTTCAGGTGATGGTTCATCATTTTTAGCCCCTGATATTCCTGTTTTCTAATTTGTAAAAGAGAATCTGTTTCGGTGCATCTTACCAAGCAATTTGTGCAATGCAGTGGCATACAAACTGCAGCAGAGTATATACATGTGTTTGGGTTTCATTCCCCTCATACTGAACATCTCTCAGCATCTTCCTGGTTGTCTGCTTTCACTGTATCATAATGCTTCCACCTCATGTCCCATCGGGTCTTACAACTCCTCTTCTCTGTAGTTCCTGGGCATTCCACTGTCTGGCATGGTTTTATCTTTGAGAGGTAATTACACATTTGTAAATGGACAACTGAGGTACTAAAGACTGACTAGTTCTCCCAAGCTCACACAGTACGTAGTGGAAGGCACATGCCCATTCTAAAGGCCACTTTATCTACCAAACCACCTTTAATTTACACAGTTGCAGCTTTTATTTCTTTCTCGCTCTATCTTATCTCTTCCTTCCCTATTCTGCCTTCTAAGTCTTGGAAGGGCATCTCAACCACATGGGAAATGCCTTTCAAATCCCTTCCGTTCTAATCTTGTTGCCAAAAGCAACTCCACAACTGTGAGCTTGTATTAGGCCAATAATGAGCCTTAATTTTTCCCAGAATCAGGAAAGACTTTCTGCAAGAGCAACATTGGAAATAAAGTAACCACAAAGAGAGATGCTATTTTGAGAGATGTCTTTGGTGGCAACAACAAAATGGGAGCTGTTGATCAGCTGTAATGCTTTTATTCACAGATCAGTTTGGTTTCATGTCAGCAATAATGGAATTGATGTTATTTTCTGTTTTCCAATAACACCTTTATGGAATTATGTTACTTTTTCATTTTCAGATACTTGCAATGATAAGACATAAATCAAACTGTAGCGGGGAGAGGACTTGATTGAAAGACAATTTCCCTTGCAGTGAGCGAGTGACCTTTCTTAAAAGTTCAGAAGATGTTCTAGAAAACCATTCATTTATTTTATTAAATGACAAATAAGTACCTTCAACTTTGACTTGTTGCCAGCATCTCTGTTCCTCTCATTCAATTTCAGTATAATGCATGAACTAACTATATTAATTGATTAGAACTGTTCTCTAAAAGTGGTCCAGAATCAAACCCCATACTTTGATGATGTCAGGATCTGGATATGAAACAATTCATTTCAAGATACTTCATTCTTTATCTGAATCTGGTCAACTTTCCTCTGCACCCTGGTTTATTGGTCACTGGCAGTAAAAGAGATTGAAATAATTTGGACTTTCCATGGTAAATGAAAATGCTCTTCCACACGTCAATACAGTACATGTATGTAAATTCTACTGTTGCCCCTTGTCCACCAACTTCTTGAAGCCCATATTGATATATCTCTTGCGGGATTTTGATCTTTAAGGGAGGAAGGAGAAATAGGAAATACCAAGGTATCTGAGCCAACCAAGGGCAACATTAGAAGCACAATAGGCAAAATTCCATTATTCCCTTCCTCTTCCTTTAGCTTTTCTACTCATTGTATCATGCACAAGTGCATTGGTTCTCTCTTTCTTTAATAAAAGATAAGCTGTACTTCAGGGATGCATACCATGGCTAATATTGTTAAACACTTTCATTAATGACCTTGTATGATTGTAGCAAGTACATCCTCAGCAAATCTGTAGATGATACAAACTGGGGGTGGTGCTGCTACACCAAATGACTGTGCTGCCATTTAGGGAGACCTTGACAGACTGGAGAAATGAGCAGAGAGAAATGAAGTTCAAAAGAAGAAAATGTGAAGGAATTCCTTCACCTGTGGAGGAATGACCCATGCTCTGGTACAGGCTGGGTGCCAACAAGCTGGAAAGCAAGTTTTTTGAGAAGGACCTGGGGTTCCTGATAGACAAGAAGTTGAACATGAGCCAGCAATGTTCCTCTGTGACAAGGAAGGCCAACAGCATCCTCAGCTGCTTTAGGATAAGCATTGCCAACAGACTGAAGGAAGTGATTCTTCCCCTCTACTCAGCCCTGGTGAGACATACCTGGGGTGCTGCGTCCAGTTCTGGGCTCCCCAGTACAAGAGAAACTTACTGGAGTGAGTTCAGTGAAAACCAATGAGAATGATGAAAGGTTTGGAGCATCTGTCACATGAAGAGTATCTGGGTCAAGTGTTTTTTTTTTATCCTGGAGAACAGGCTCAGGGTGGGGATCTTATTCATGTGTTTAAAAATCTGATGGAGGGGAGTTAAGAAGACTCTTTCAGTGGTACAGTGACAGGATGAGAGGCAATGGGCACAGACAGAAATAAAGGAAAGTCCCCTTAAACATAAGAATAAATCTTCTTATTGTGAGAGTGGCTAAACACTAGAACAACTTGTCCCTGACAAGATGTCAGGACACAGCCTGAGCTCCTCACAAGCATTGTACCATTTTAAGTATTTTGGGATTTTTAAAGAAATATGACGCCTCCCTTTAGAATACCTCATTCATTGATGTTGATGTTTCATCCTGCTGTGTCTAATGCACCCAGCTAACTTAAGGTATTTTCTGCTGGCTTGGCTGTTTTAGTTTATACCCATCGGTGCAAGAATTGTTTTAATTTTTTTTTCAGTTTGAAAGCTTTAAACAGATTATGTCTTTTCTGACAATATCATCCAAAAACCCACAAAATTTTGTTTTTCTTGTAATGAATAAAAGTTCATTTTCCACTTAAAAAAATCTGTAAATATAACCCCAAATTGCTGAATAGAGAAAACTTAGAACAATAACCACTGTATTCTTAAAAATAATAAAAAAAATCCAATTATTTTCAGGTTACTTATGTGAAATTACTCTAGGCATGGCAGTATTGGCGGTTTCGCAGACATGATTGGATGGGGTACTAGATAATCTCATGTAGGCTCCCTTTCCCATGAAAGATTGGGCCAGATGATCTTTTGACATCCCTTCCAACCTGGGCTGTTCGATTCTATGATACCACTTCCCCCTTTGCCTTTCTAAAGCAGAAGCTGCGTCCAGCAAACATTCTTTCCGTTTCAACTCAAATAATATTTCTGAAGTGAAAATGAGAAACTGAGAAGAACTTGAAATACAATGTTCACTGCTGGCAAAAGATTGTAATGAAGGCAGATTTCCAGCTGAAACCAGTTTTAATTAGTATAGGTGATGTCATGTTTTTGAGATGTCCAAAATTCTTGAATGACCAATGCAATGACTGTAAATACACACCGAGCACCAAACTTGGCTCCCAATCTTCATAAGTCTCTATGCAATAAAAGGTATTATTTATGGGCTATTCACTTGGTTATGTAAGGACTTGCAAGGTTACTATCACAGAGTACAGTGTAGCTCACAGCATACATTCTAGAGCTCCTTAACACTTAAAGTACATTGCGTATAAAATAATACATTTCCCCAGTCAAGAAATCAAGAAAGCATTCCTGAAAGTTTCATAAAAGGTAGCTTGATAAACATTATGGCACACTTTCTTTGGAAAAGTAATTATTCAGACTAAGTTTTAGGGGGGGTTATTTATCACCAGCAATGACAAACTTATGAATCCTAGAGCTAGCCTATTCCTAGGCATGGATTATATTTATACATGGTGACACCATATTCAAAGCTGAGGTATCTAAAGTTAGAATTTTTAATCCATGCGTGAAGGAATAAAAGAAGAGCATGCTGATTTTAGACTGTACTTGCTGTATGCAAAAAGCAGAACAGATAAGTGTAAAAATGCAGGTGGGGAGGTGGGGGAAAGAGAAACAGAAATCATGAGAAATGAAATTAGTGCTATTCCTGGGAAATCAGCATCATAGAATTGACGGATACTGATTTGGTAAAAGCAGCGGCTACCCAGAAGGACTTTCTGCATAGAACTCAGGAAAACACTGAGTTGAACCATTATGTTGCATTGATGTTAAGTGAAACCAGCTAGGTAAAAATAAATTAAAACCAGCCCCAAACCAAATTTGATTGTGACTCTTGAGTAGACAAAGAGCTCACTGCAGTATTCAAGACCCAGACATAATGAAAATAGGTGCAACAACATAGCTGAATGAAATAAAACAGCAGTAATACCAAGGCTGTTAACTTAGCTGAGTTTAGACAGCAGAACACTGAAGAAATAGAAATGTGACAGAATGGAGCTCCTGTGGCTTTTTGATAAACAGTTACAAGAAATGACTTCCTGGTAGACCAGACCTATGTTAGTGAACAGTACAAAGAAACATTCTTGGCAATGAAACAAAATTCTCTATGCCATTATAATCACATTATAGCCTGGCACAGCTTTAACTCAAGATAACTAGCCCTTTCCTAAAAAAATCCTAGGGCAGAGTCTAAGAATGAATACAGACAGAGGGACATTCCAAGTAGGAAATTTGCAAATAACTTTCCTATTCTGGAGGCTAAGAGAGATCAGCCTTATGGACAAAGTTATTTTGTGCCAGTTAGCCCTAATTAGAGATGTTCATTTAATAGAATATAGATAGGGCCAGTCTGACTTGCAAAAGTAGAGTCTGCAGACCCAATCCCAGGAGTGGTTTTGCTCATCACATTAGTGGGACTTGGACCCAAAAATTTATGAGCTGCAGTGACCCAGAGAAAAATTCAAAAGAACAATTTTCTTTGGTTATATATGAGGGATGTAAGTTATCTTATGCTAAGACTAATGTATAATGGACCTTTACCATGTGCTGAAAAAAAAGACTCTGTGATTTGTTCAGTGAATTACGTATTTCAAAATAGGGGTACTAATAGCAAAAATGTGGTGACTAAACAATGTTTAACATGGGAGAGAAAAAGCTTGGCCTCAGAAGTACTTTCCAAGGGCCAGAACACTTTGGCTTATAAAGAGGCGTGACGAGAACAGAAGAGGAGGCTACATTGCATTGTAACTGTCAGCCAAATGGTTTGTATGAGAAGCTGCTGGGTAACCCATCTTGAGCAGAGCACTGGAACAGCCATAAATGGCAAAAGGCATGATGCACGGCCAGTTGCTAACTCAAGTAAGTATTTCACAGTTAAAGTTATAGGTCCCCTTTCTTTAATACAAAGTGCATATTTGCACCGTGCTGAGCACAGTGATGGCATTCAAGTAATTAATGAGAATCCGTGTCATTTTATAAACTGAAAACCACCTCTTCTTTTACACAAAGATCATTTCATCCATCACTGACTGTAGGCACCTCAGGAAAGTCCGCGGGAACAGCTACATAGCACAGTACTACATAAGCAGCTCTAGCTAAGCAGCAGACAAAAGTAATCTCCTTCTTAAAATGAAATTAAAGGAAAAGCCTTATGAAGGGAAAATGAAAATACCCCAGTTGCAATTTGACAGTAGATCTAGTCTAAACAGTTCTTGGTCAGAGTAAAACAGAAACCTGTCTTCCTGACATCATATATTTCATGTATTAAATATAGTACATTGCTCTGATAAGTAGCACTTTAGCTTTTATAACTAGTGTATTTCTGTCAAATTGTAATGAGGACTTTTCACCTACATAAAAATGCATTAACTAGATATTCTGTACTTTTGATAAATTCTGACTCTGCTGCTTCTGCATTTACTTATCCTACATTAGACAGGTAACTCTAAATACATTATTACCACAATCCAATCATAGCAAAATATTATGCAGCATTTGGAAAAATATTTCATCTCCTCATTTGCAGCAAATGACTTGATAAAGTACCTCATATGTAGCCCTTATACTTTATTGTAAGGTTATTAGCGTGATTGGTTACTAAGATATAGGATCTGAATATCTTCAAACGGAGAAAATATGCTACAGGGAGGAAGGTATTTCACTTTCCTCCTAAACAACCTAATTTGATGTGGCATGTGATGTCATGTGAGATATATAACTCCATTCATGTGGGATATGTAATTTTCCCAAAAGTTTCCTGTTGGGGCTGTGTCTTTGAGCAGCTCTACGTGGACCTGCTAGAGAGAGCTGACTCTCTGCCGTGCAGTGGCTCGTGGAACATAACTCAGACCTGATAGACTTCAGGTGTTCAGCACATTTTCTCTTGTTTCTCCTCTCTGAATACATATCCAAACAGCAGTATTTTTCACATCTGGAAAAGGTGGTAATAGATTTTACCAGAAAACTACTGGCCAAATTGGATATGCAAGGGAAGGAGTGAGATGAAGGGATCTAGGGTGGTCACTGTGGCCCAAGAACTCTCCAATAAGCAACCCCTCCTGGAAGGCTGAGAAGGCCAAGGCCAAAGACATTGCTAAAGTAATGCGATCTACTGTCTCCTGAGAAAACTGTTGATGCCTCAGGGCGGCAAACACAACGAGGAGACAACTGTCATTTTGATATGTGTATTAGTGGGTCTCAAAAAAAATGCAGTGCTGGATGCTTGGGTATAACCACATTTAAATATCAGGGATTTCACTGAATTTTCAATGGCAGTAGCATTGAGTGCTTCTGAAAATTATCTTCCCCTAATGTCATATAACTGTCTGAAATACTTAAATTTGCATTCAGATCAGCAAAGCAACCTCATCCAAATTGCCCTGAAAGCATCAGGTTTTCTATATGGTAAGTATGCTATATTGGATGAGAATTTATTCATTCTCTTAATTCACTAGCTTCATGAATCCACCCTTCCTGCTTTCCTCCTTCTTTAATATAAAATTATATTCCACATACGTTAATCTCTCTAAGCAATTCCTCCTACCTGCTAGATCGCCTCTCTTAGCCTGTGGTCTACTATATCACTTAAGGCAAGTTTTGCAATTTTGAAGATAGTTCATTTACAACAGACAGCCATTTCTTTTAATTCTAGGATTCGATACAGTGCTAGTCCGCCTAGCTACTGTGTGCTACAAGAACTGCTATATCTCAAATAACATGCTCTAGCCATTCCTGGAAGCCCTGAAATGGCTGCTCTGAACTTCGTAGACATGCTTCTATTCCTCACATTCCTCCTTATCTCTCTTTTTCAAACTCAAGAACCACGAAACATTCTGCAGGAATAAAAGGCCCCAAAGGTACATATCCTACATTCCATGTAAAATAGTATTTTATCCAACCCTGTAACAATAACGATAGAAGATTTGTTTCATTTTTCGTAGTAGGAATGCAGGTAGAAGTTAGCCTTCAAAATGTTGGAGCAACATACTGTATCAGACTGCAAATCCAACTTCCTCCAGAAACAAACTTTCTCCTCTCAGAGACACTAATTCACAATTCTACTGAGCAAAATAAACACGAATACTCAAATACAAGCCTTACAATTCACAAGAGGGAAGGTAAGAGAAAGCATCCCATACAGCAAAAGACACAGATAACGCAATAATGACAGTCGATGTTTTGTTGGTCCACTACCTATCACCACAATACATCATCAGTATCTGCATACTTTTGCCAGAACGATGATGAATTTGTATTCTGTATCTTTTAATGCAGCCTACCTCATTATAATCCCCTTGACAGCACAGAAGCAAGAGATGGTCTTATTAGCTGCCAGAAATAAAAGATATTTTAGTAGAAGAAAGCCTCTTTAAACAATACATTTCTTCAGGGAAATTCATTGAGGATGAGAGCAGTAGCAGAGTAATTCTTCAGGAGTTAAGACATGAAATATAGACTATTGTGAAAAGCGCAGCTTTGCTAAAATCTATGTGGAAGACTGAGACACGGCACTATGTGACAGACTTCTGATAAGTCATCAGGGCTATCTGGCAGTGTTCTTATGTAACAATCCTAAATGGGATATCTGTCAGTTTAATCACAAATTCAGCCTAAATTGCTGAAGCTTCTTTAACTTTTGGGGAAGATCAAAAATATAAAATTAATCTGCATATTACTATTTGGATGATGAAATTTCAAGCCTCGTCATTGCCACACACTTATTAAAGGCTTATTAAAAGTATCTCTTGTATGTATGCACCTACGGGGCACCACATGGAACTTGCACTTTTGAATTTAATCATTACTGCAACAGATACTATTATTTTTCCTCAGTAGAATCATATATGTTCAAGAGTGATTTGGTTTAGTCTAGGTCAGCACTTTCCAACACATTAGGTCTATTTGGAGCTGGATCATGTCTTTTGAGGGGTCACAACCATGCTGTTTACACGGTGTCCTGAAACACCTTTAAACTGTAAATTGAGATGTGAACAAACCATAATTTCCAGCTAATGAAAACTGTAGTTTCATGAGGCAGACATGATACAAAGTAATAATTTAAAATAAAAGTTGGATCTTTGTTTTGGGGTATCTTTGCAGATGCAAAAATTAGCAGGTGTTCCTACTAAAGTACAGTTTCCCTTTTTCATGAAAGAAATCCAAGAGTCATATGATTCCGTGATCTAAAATTTAAATAAATTGTGGGGTATTTAAACTACAGTACATTTTATAAGACTGAGAGAAGAAAATGGGCTGTTTTACAGTATAGGTGGCATAAACAGTTAAAAAATTATTTTTCCCGTTAGTATTACCCTAAGAATGCTGATTCTGTGCTGTTGCCATTTAGCTGGTAAGTATGATGTTCTTTGTTGACAGAAGCCATCCATCAGTCCCCGAAGGAGAGACACTACACTTCAGCAAAGAAAATATCCCCCATTATTGCCAGCCTGCAACTGTCATGCTACCTGGTAGAATGGGATGTCATGTCCCATTAGCAGTATGTTGATGACACCTACCCTGAAACAGAATTTTCAGTTTTCAGAGCTGATGGATATGCTTATGTTCTGGACAAGGTTAGGGTTACATGGGGATCTTGGTGAGTTACAGTCCCTACAAATATCTGTTTGTTTTTCATATTCCCTTCTAAGGGAAAGTCCAGTTGTTCAAAGTAAGGCTCTAAAACTATAGCCATATTATGTCCCAGGCTGAAACATGCACCCTAAAGCAATCAATATTTCCTCAGTTATTCAAGCAAGCAAACATTATTTGGGAACTAGCTGCTGATCAACATCTGCATACCAGGAAGTGAGAATATTATGTCTAAATTGCAAGTAATCTTTCCTACTTGTAATGCATTATAATACTCTCTACTATTTCACTTCTGTTCCTACTTTTGCTAAAGATTAGGAAAGTTAGAAAAATGGTAAAAAGGCCATTCTGAGAAGTGGCTTACATTGCTCTCTCTTTAGAAACAGGACAGAAGGTTTGGAAGGCCTGTTTCCTTACATTAGCTAGCATGATATAAGTCTGGAAATGTCCCTTTTCTACCTTGAAGAGTCTGAAAAAGAGACTCATTTTCAGTTGAGTCAAATTTAACAATGTACAAGTATACTTAGCAAAAAGCTGGCTAAATAGAGCTTAACAGGCATATGCATTTCTGCAAATCAATTTGGCATCTGGAGTCTGATTTTTCTATTTGCCTTCCCTACATCTTCTTGAAGCAATTTTAGGAGAAATAACCAGAGAAGCAGCATTGGCAACATATTGGAAAAATGCTGGTTACAGATGGTATAAAGAACACTATCTTGTTGAAAATCCATAAAGACTCAAAGCAACAGATAAAAAGAATGGGATACAAAAATAGTTCATAAATTCTAAAAGCATTCCAGCTTAGTAGCTCTACTTCCAGAGTTATCCAAATACACTTGAAATTTAAAAGTAGAGATTACTAACAGGTCATGTTCTTAGCAGTGCTGACCCAAGGTTAAGTATTTTTTGCTCCAAGCTATACTGGAGTCAATAGCTTCAACGGGGTGGTATTATATCGCCTGCTTTTAATAATGTTCTCAGTTTGACACCGTCAAATTCCTATGTGTTTCTTTTGACAAAAAGTAAAGTTTATGTTCCTCAAACGTCACTGCATATGACATTTGCATGGTTTGTTGTTTTTTTTTTTTAAATAAAAGAAGCAAGGTTTACTGGAACACAAAATCTAACCCACAAGTGTCCAGAATGACCGTCTCCCATTAAAAGAGAGGTCTCCTCACAAACACACTCATTAACAATATTAATTTTCTGTGTATGCTATGATTTCCATAGAGGTGTTTAGATGCTGATACAAATGTGAAATGAATGAAGACTGTGGGAATCTGTGCGTAGGTGTGCAATAGCCAGGCTGCTGAAAGTTGAGCGTGACTGATGTGCAGATAGCAGGCTATGTGTGGAGAATGATAAACATGGTGGGAGAAAAGATTAGTGCACACGTGAAAAGGAACTTACTATATATTGCTTGAATTTGCAACACACCCCCTCTCCCAAGGTTATCTCCCCTCTCCTTTCCCCATATTTGATCACACTTGACAGAGTGATGAGTACTGAAGCCAGATGAGACACATTTATTTTGCTGAACAATCCCAGAGGATTTAGAAAGACAGAATAATCTCCCAGCTAAGGTACAACTTAGGTCTTCAGGATACAAGCTGAGCATTTTTATTTTTTGTTTAGACATGCAGGTTCAGAGCAGGTGAGGTTATTTCTAGACTGAGGTCAAATTCAGCAAATAGCTTGAGCCACATCTTCAATTTTTAAGGGATGACTATGTTTGTCCAAAAGTCCTGCTGCACCAATGTAAACCATTTGCAGGGCTCGTCCTTCCTAAGATTTCTGCTCCTAACAAGTTACTCCAGTCACCAAGACTGCATATGACTTTCCTCAAGGCCAACAAAGAGATGTACACAGGCACTACAGGGCAAACACAAGTCCCTGGCTGGTGAGGCCTGTGCCCTGCCAGCCCGAGGAAGGCCTTGTGGCTCCATGGCCCTGGGAGCCCCTGGCCCTGGCTGCACCCTGACTGTGTTCCTCTGTAAGTTATGAGTTAGTAAAGGAAAGACAATACCCCCTTTCTTTCTCTCTCCCTGTTAAGGACTTGGGGTTGTGAAGTTTTGCACAACTGCCATTGGACTGTCTGGGAAGGATTTTGAAGGCCGTTGTCAAGCCCATTCTGTTATGTTGTGGTTTAGCAATAGAAAATATTCCCCATACACAAGGGCCGAATAAGCTTCCTTCTCCAAACTCCCTGCTTACATCACTCCATGAAGGGAGGATGGGTGAGACCAGTTAAAGACATTAAATTCACGATAATGTTTGGCCACTTTAATGAAATAACCTATATTCAAACAGAAGTGGCCATTCCATTTTACCGTGTTCAGGACAATTTTCCTATAGCATAGCAAAGCAAAGATTTGAAAAAGACACATTTCCAAGCTCTGCACATGGTAATGGGAGTCAAATGAAGTGCTTGAATACCACAAAATAGGCTTCTTTTAAAACCAAAAGATACCATTCAGACATGCTATCAGTACTCTTACTGTGACCTTGCTCTTAACAATAACTTGGTCTGAAGAAAGTAAATGAAAAAAGAGATTTTTTCATTTTTTCCCATGGAAGCATAAATTACTTTGCAAATAAAACTATGTGCATATGTATCTACATTTATATATGTGTGTGTGTACACTTACAAATTTAGTAAAAATTCCAAATGCTCAAGAATTTATCACATGCCATAGTAGTTTGTTTGAGAGAAAACTATTGTCTTTGTTAAAAACTAATGCTTTATTTTGGATTGGATAGTTTTCTAGCTTCTAACCTTTGGTTATTTTACATCTAGACTTGAGGTGATGAGAGTATTTATGACAACAGGGATTTAAAACATGAAGCTGAAAGAAGGTAACACTGAAAGAAAGTGGCACTAATAAGCACTAAACTTTCCAAAGCTTCTGTTATCTTTAGTATCGTGACTGCTTTCACATATAGTACCCGAGATCACTAGAGGTACTCTTTCTACATAGAGAATACTTGAAGTTACCCAACAGTATTTCTGTGGCAATCTCTGTTATTCATTCAAGTTGAGCTGGAATGTACTGGAGGAGTTAATCTTTATTCTGTTTGGTGCAATAAAAATTGCATGATGTCCACACAAAGTTACCAACAAATTAAGTTATACAACCTATGACCAACTGAACAGTGGTATCAATCTTGCCCTGGACTTTTGCTTTTACCTTTTGGAGCACCAGCTTTTAGAAATCACTGCTTCACAGCATTCATTCTTTCACCCTTCTAAGACCTGCTCCTCTTACTTTGAATAAGGTTTAAAATATTCAGTTCAAATCCCATAAAAGGGCAAGACCAAATATTCCAGTCACATTACTGTTGAAATTCAAAGTTGTGCCTTGACTGTTCTTTCTTTTCCTTCTGTTGCTGAGGTTATTGTTAGCAATTATTTTACTGAGAGAAGAGGGAGGTGGAGAAAAAAAAATGAGAAAGAATGAGTGGTTAGATAGCAGTGTTCTGCAAGATATACTTAGAATCAATCATATTACTGTTTTCTCAGCCAGGCTAGTGATCATAAATTCTGTATCTTTCCCCAAGCTCAGTGGCTGTGCCAGCCATTCATTCCGAAATGCTTCATGTTTCCTGTACAGGAATTCACAATAGGCTAATGGATTCAGGAGAAAGCTCTGCTCAAGGAGAGGCAGGGAGTGAAAGGAGCCTTCTTTGGTACAGCACTGCAGAGTGTGGAAAAGGGAAAGCGAGCCAAGAAGATGGAAAAATGGAAAAAGAGGCAGAAAAAAAGGGAGTTGATTTTGTAGTACAAGACAGAAATTTTGTTCAATGAGGAGTTTCTCTGCCTTGCCTTACATTCATTTGGAAACTGGAACTGCAATTTTGTTGGGCCAGTTTGGAATTGACCACCTACCCTTTGAAAAACATTTTTACACCAGGAAGAGCCAAAGGAAAAAAGGGTATACACACAGGACTGGGCAATATTTTGTCCCTCTAACCTCCCAACTGTAAGTATGGCGGTGGCTAAAGCAAAATCTGCAAATGAAGTAATGTTTCCTCTCCTCTCACTTCAGCTCACTGGAAAAAAAATGTCATTTCTCATAAGAAATACAATGTTCTTCTTCCCTTCCCAGTACATGTCTCGGAGGTCCTGGGATACAATGAATGCCCATTTGCATTTGGCTTGAACTCACTATTCTGCTCCTAAGATTTAATGGAGCCTGAGCGGAAGAATTTGCTAGTCAAAAGATCTTATCATGGAAAAACTAGTTAGAGAGATATACAGTGGACCCACTGGCCTGAAAAAGAACCCAGAATAAAGAGCAGCCAAATATTTTCCATGCCACCAGTGGTTAAAGCAAATGGGAACACAAGCAGGGATGTGGTTACAAGGTCCTATGGCAGGAGTCACGAGCTAGAAACCTCTCCTACGTTTGTATCCTGCAGCTGTGAGAAATAATGAGTGCTGGATTTCAGCATCTTCAGCTGCTTGAATTCAGTGCCAGTCCAGGGGCATTAACCATTGCCTTTTAAGAGGCAAGGTCTGTTATTTCTGGTGAAAGGAAGGTGCTGCTGATAGAAGCTTACCTGTAGTTCTGCCTCCTTGAACACTCAGGTCTTGCACATTGTTCAATGTTCCAATGTCAGTGGGAGCAATAAGCCCAAATCTCCTGAGAGCTGATGAGGACCAACTGCAAGGGGAAGCTCTTGAGCATCACCACTCTGTCTGGAATGCATGTAGGAATTCAACAGCAGCAGTGCAATAACAATGTAACCACNGCAAGCTAATGATGCAGAGCGTGGGTGATAACACAGTCCACCTCTGTCTTCACATTAGAGATGAAAGATCCAGTCTTTTGGACCAGCCAAACCAGGATAAGCCAAAACCTGTCTACTCAGAGTAATTTCAATTGATAAATATATCGGAGATCTCTTCCTATCCAAAAGCACCCTTGGGCAAAAGACAATTTAAAGTAGAATGTTTCAAAATGCAGGGCTAAATTTAAAGAATGGTTTCTTCTCTACAGTGCCACATTGCAGATATAATTGACTACTGGACCATGATGTACATATTTGTGTTGGGCTTCAC
The DNA here is from genome assembly GCA_013398815.1 of Ibidorhyncha struthersii. Lineage (NCBI taxonomy): Eukaryota > Metazoa > Chordata > Aves > Charadriiformes > Charadriidae > Ibidorhyncha > Ibidorhyncha struthersii. The sequence continues at coordinate 555,603 of VZSZ01006913.1, read as the reverse complement.
ACAGGCAGAATTCTAACAAAAACATTTAAATACTTTAGATGGTGACATCACTAAAACTCCAAAGTGTGTATGGTTTTATATATTAAATATATAGACACATGTGGATGATTTTATAACAATTATTACATGCCTTTATAATTGCAATGGTTTGTGTACACTCAAAAATGTGATGCTTAAAAATATTTCTCCCAAAATATCAAAGGCAAGACAAAACACTTAGTTTTTACATTTGTGTGATCCCTTTGGGGCAGTTCCTACACTGCTTTCTCAGGGCTGGAGTTCTAGAAGTAGTATACAACCACCAGAGCGAAGGAGAGTAGCAGGTACTACATTTTGATTGTAATCAGAGCCTTGTCCCCTCTTAAGGGAATTCAGTGGGTGTTTTAATTGAAAGATTTTGGCTCTACCCAGTTCTCTACTTATATTCACAAACAATACTGCGTAGATCACTTTCAATCTCAAGTGTACATGACTAACTAGTAATTTCCTGCATTTGTGACATATCATGACCCTCCTTGATGTTGTTAAAGTTTGTGACTACACAGAAAAGCACTGACAAGTTGATAGGGAATGACCCCTGGTAAGTTGTTCTGCAATTGCTTGACTTTGCTCTGCAAGTTTATGCTCTCATAGCAACACGGACAGCGTATCATTCTATGCTGGCTTCATTAAAAGAAAACGATCCTGTCTTTCAGTTGAAAAAAAAAAAAAAGAAAAGCTGTAACTGTTGAAGCAGCATACACCTAATAAGCTACTTCTAAATCTGGCTCCATCATTTCAGTCTGTGGACTAGCAGAACAGAGCTCGCAGAATCCTTCTCAAGTAAGTATTGCTTTCTCTTAACAGCATGTTTGTTTTTTTCATTTAAAATGTATAACAGGTAGTAAAGAAGTCTTCAGCATTGAATTCGTGGTTCTGCAATATGACAACTGAATGCCTGCTTTAAACATGAATTAACATGCTCTGTTGTTTCATTTGGCAGACATTACTGTCTTAAAAAGGAAATATTTAATACATTAAGGTACAAGACAGCAAATTATATGGATGAAGCCTCCCAAAGCTGCAGTGCTAAAAAGCTAATGGAATGATTTGTAATTAAGTGTCATGATAGGGTTTTTTTTAAATGAGTTATGTATTTTTTATTTGCATAATACACATTATGGAACATGTCTATTTGATCTCATCAGAACTGGAATATGTATTCTGAATATGCACCGGCCATTAAGTATGAAACTAGCAAAATCCTTTCTATCTTCAAGAAAGGAAAAAGACACATAGTGGTATTAATATTATTAATAAAGCTAATATGTACACATCAAACCTACTTCAGGTTTATATTAAATGCTGAAGGAAAATACTTGTAATGGATGACTTTGTATAGTTATACAAAGTCAATCATTGTTAAACCTAACAGAGTATAGATGAAAGAATTGTTTGTATGAGAAACAAGAGAAATGCATGCCATTTGCCAAAACAAACAGCACATACTGTAGCATGCTTTCTGCAAGTGTTTAAACAGCTCTGATGAACATGTTTCTTTAATATAATGAAATGGGTGGGACTATGGGAGTTGAATGGAAAAAATAGCAATATTTTGCTTCCAGTTTAAATTGCAACTGTTGCAGCAGAAAGGAGTTAGAAACAGGCAAACCTCAGGGCTACCTTTACATTTGGTGTGCAAACATACACATATCCACATGCAAACAAACATTTTTTTTCTCATTTAGTCCTAGCTGCTTAGCACAAATTCCCATGACATGTAACTCTGACTGCAAACACGCAGGTTTGCAGCACTCAGCAAAACTATATTGTAGATGCAGCTGAGACACTACAGCTTTGATGTTAATATCCCGGAAACTTAACACAAACATGTCCTATACCTACAATAATACTATTTATCATAATTTTTTATGTAAGAAAAAATATGCTGCAAAAAAATCAAACTGTTAACTTCCACAGAAAACTATATAAATACTTTCATCCTGCTCAAGTTATCCATCCCACAACACCCCATGACAACTGAAGTCAAGAAATTGCCATTTATTTCTTCCAGTTATTTTCAAATTATTCATAACAAATTTAAAAGCATACTGCCAAGCCAACTCATTTATATGCAGGCAGGCTTTTTTAAGCAAACTTTTCCAGGACATATTGAAGCATGGAACTGGAACAACCATTTCCTTATTTACTGTGTAATAGAAATAGAAAGTCTTTGGCAGATTATGCATACCGAGAGATAAAGAATGAAAGCAGAGATAACAAAATTACTGTGTTACAGTTATGGTGAGCAATAATATATACTTGCTTTTGCAAGCAACACTAAGCTTCCTAGGGACAGCTCTGAGCAGTCTAATAAATTAGAAGCCAATAAATGAGACGTTTAGCCTGACACCTGACAGCTCTTCCCAAAATCTCAGGAACACACCGCATAGTTATAACAAGGCCTGTAAGTAGTAAAATTTATGGTACCATCCCCACAAGAGTAAGGGAGACATCAGTAAGTAGTAACACCACTAACAAGCTTTGATCATTTCCACAGCTATTACAATTCAGCAGCAAGAGGAAGCAATCATTGGTACCTATTTCTGAGACAGACTAGGAGGGTGAGGAGGCGGAAGAGGGCTGCATTTGTGAGGCCTTCAAGGGGTAATGGTGACTTCATGATCAAGGAGACGGCATTGCCTAGGTGAAAAGGCCCATTCCTTCCTTGTCCTTTGTGGTTTCCTAATCCTCCAAAAGAATGATTCGAATGACATGCCACAAACCTAGCACAGGTCAATTGTTCTTATGAAAGTCAAAGCTCCCAGGGATTTGGCCCACTACAAAGAACTGTGAATTTTTGTAATATACTCTTGAACAACTCAGTCTAACACAGAATTTACTAATTTGAATAAGCTCACTGGACAGGGGGCGGGGGGAGAGGGGGAAGAGAATATCATAGCAACATCTTATTCCTTTGCGGTTTATGCATTTGACAAAGATTTTCCTCCCAGTCTTAAACTTTCCTCTATGTTTAACATTTAATTAGTAGAATTACATATTCCTGCAGATGTAAAAAAAGATGACAAGAAAAATTCTTCTGTACTGAAAGATCTCTTCAATACTCCTGGAAACGCCACTGGGATGGACTTTGTGTAGCCTTAATTCACCAATAAGGTGGTATCACATCAAAAAGGGACGTTATATGGCTTCAGAGGCAGCAAGGCCTTGCAGACTGTGGCATCCAACAGCAAACTAGGAATAGATTTAAGTAAAAAAAATTAAATTGGCATGGAAAGTATCATTAATTTTAAAATAAAGCAGAATTCAGCAGGTGGGAAATATTTTAATTCCACCTGAAGAGAAAAGGAAATGTGTTTTTATTCCAAGTCTGATTTTTGCATGAGAACCTAATTCCATTCTTTCACTCATGTTTCCTCTCTACTGTCTTAAATTTTCTTAAGCCTTTTTCTCCTCTTTTGCCTAGTAATAATAATAATTAATAATGATAAAAGGATATAAGGGCTGGGAAGCAGGAAGAGAGAAAAGGGAGAGTAAAATGAGGAAAATTATGTACTGAATTTGGAAAGCCACATGACAATGCCATCCTACCTCAAAGAAGGACAGGTTTAAGAATAGACTCAAAGGTTTTGACATTTTCCTGAAAACACACATGTTCAAGGAGCAGCGGAAGAAACTAAGACTCTTCATCTGTGTATTCTCAGAAAGATCAATTATTTTGCTGACTTTTCACCAAGTGGCTACAAAGTGAACTGGATTCAGAATCAAATGTTACTATAAGGCAGATGACCTACAGCTCTATCCATCCTACAGCACGGCTACAAAGAAGGTACAGCATGTGAAGAAGAACTCATGGAGCAGCTGGCTAAAGCAGAAGCTGAGCAAGAAAAAGAGGATGTTGGCAGAGGACAGAAAGCATTTTGAGGACTCATTCACAGTCAAGGTACGCACCTGTGGTTGGTCACTAAACACTAATCTGATAAAGAAACTTATTCACAGATGCTGTTATCTTCCGTTTGCTAGGAAACTCCACCTCTCTTGGATGAGGACAACAATCTCTCAGGCAGGTGATATCACAAGCTTTTAGTGCTAAGAAGTTCCGACACAGAGATAACGCTGTAGCGTATATGCTCTGAAGCTTGGCCTAACCAGACCACAAATCTGCTCCCTATATCGTAGATAAGCCTCCATGTAATTTTGTATTCCTCTCTTCAAAGCAGTCCATTGTCTGAACTGTGGATAAATATAAGATCATTTAAAACCCTTGAAAAAGATCACAGTCGGCAGCTCCATTTCTCTGGCTTTTCTCAGCAAGAGTAAAATTTCTCTTCATGGGAGACTGAAAAGTAAAAATTCCCTTGGGAATTAAGGGTAACCAAATGTCATTATCTAATGCCGCACGTGCCTGGTACATTTCTTTGAGCAGTTTTAAAAATATACACAGCAACATGTGTCCACAGTGCCATTTTCTACTGCTAGGGAGCAGATGACACAACACCAACAGCTTACAACTGATACTAATTTGACTGCTTGCACAATAATGGAAGGTGCTCTGACAGTATGATACCAAATGCAGTAAGGATCTGTGTCAAATGGAAAGACTCTTTTCTTCTGCTGTACTGCCATAAAAATAATTTTAAAATTGGTATATTAAAACATTTTGTGCTCGCATTTTTCTCTTCATTAATTTTTAATTCATTTTTAAAGCTATAAATATAGCTTGCATGTTAAATGGGTGGCTGGCTCTAGTTTTACTGCAGCTGTAGCATGTGTCAGAGAACAGTAACTCTGTTTTCGGCGTGGTGCAGGATTTATGTTAAAAAACATCTCTCCTCCAATTCTCAACACTTCTTACAGGCTTAGCACAGCTCTGTCTAGCATACAGCTATAAATTAAATGAATCAGACTTGTGACTGTTGGCCAGAAAGATGGCACAGCAATTTGTTGCATTGTGTTTGGTCACTCTGTAGTTGTAAGACAGATAAATGTTTTCCTTATCATGGTGAAGAGGTAGATTAATGAGAATTTAGAGGAATTTAGATTCTTTACATCTTTAGATTTAGATTCAAGGTTGGATGCAGACACTGTCCACCATGCAGATTCCTGCATAAATGGATGCAGACACTGTCCACCATGCAGATTCCTGCATAAATGCATGATCCTCTTAAGTGTCTCTGGTCTGTAAGGTACCACAATACGTTTTCACATCCTTTTCCATGCCAATAAAACCTACTATTTGTTAAAAATTCAAGCTGATTTAATGGTGGCGACACTGGTCCAATTTTCTGTTTGTTGTTACATAATACATAACTACCAATAATTGATAGTGAAAGAAAAAACTTATTTTAAGGTTTTTAACTCGTTCCCATTAACAGTCACTCATTAAAATAAAGGAACTCTTATTTTCATTCTACTGGTCCTAAAGACTCATTAATTTGGAAATGTGATATACTTTCTCGAGAACAGCTCAATAAAACAATGCTGAGAAAACTTCAAACCAACACCGTCTTTCTGAAGAAACTGAGCTAGGCAAACTTGTATTAAAAACAAATTAGTATTTTGCAACCATTACAGAAAAAAAAGAGAAAAGAAGTCATCTGCTAAAAGAAACCCAGAGAGGAACATCTGTGTTATTTAAACAGATAAACTTAATTGTAAAACAGAAAGGTCCCATAAAACACTCCAAAATGAACTGCATTAAGTGTAAAGAGTAGTGGATAAGATGCATAAAATTTTCATTTAATGCAGGAGGTAAGAGTATATCTGAACAAGAATGGGCACTGGAAGAGTTGAGATATAGCTGTTTTGAGGGTGGACTGTATGCTGAGGGCCTTACACATCTGTAAGGCAAGCTGAGAACTTTGAAATTAATTGCAATTCGTACCAACTCTGATGGATTTGGCTCTGGTGCTCAGGCAGTATGTCTTACCAGTTGAAAGGCTGACTGAGAACTAGCAACAAAATTACTTATAGGAAACACAGTCCATTGCAACGGAAAAACTCACCTTTTGCTGCCACAAGAACAGCACAAGGAACAGTGTAATTATTGATCCCAAATCCTGGAGTCTACCCACTGACTACAAAATGCTCTGGAATCAATCTTAATTGGAATTAAAATAGACCCAAATATTGTTTAAAATCAGATTTACACATTTTTGTTAATAACCTAGAATTTTCGTTCTACTCAAAAGGTGGAAAACCTTTAGACTTGTTTATTTCTTTAATGGAGATAATCTTCTGAATGTAATATCGTTAATGTATCAAAAGCAAAATTTTAGATATGCAAAAACTTTGCACGTTTCTTTAGTACTAGAACTGTTGAATGTTGTCTGCTTTGACCCCAAAAATGATCATATCTTCCAGAGCTCTACACAAAGAAACTTCCAGTTGTCATAACAACCTACTGCAGCTTTTTTGCTACACAGAAAGCTTGTACTTGCTTTTGATACTATTAGCAAAAATTAAATTCTCCTGAAGTTTAAAAAAGAAGGATACTATTTAAAAGGGAGGGGGGAATTAAAATAATTTTTTTTACTTCCCACAAAACTCAGCTTTCAATATTAAATCTTCACACAGTGGGCTGTGGAGTCATTACATTGCATCAAGTCATGATTGGAGGAAACTGTTATGCCCCATTTTTATACAAAATATGCAGGTTTCTAATGATGCCTGTGTAAAATGGCACTCAGAATATAAATAAGCCTAAATTAACCTTTAGAAAAACCCTCATGCGTTTTCGTAAGTAATAAGTTTACCAGACAAGCCCCTGAATGCTTCAGTCTTGTCAAACGAAATACTGAATAATTATGAAAGTCCCATTTAAGATGTGATCTTAGCTATCATTCTGTTATAAGTGTTTCAGATTCAGCAGTCAATATAACAGGAAAGGATCAGTATTGCTCTGTTTATATTCTTATATTAATACTAAAATGGAATAGAACAGCTTAGCCATTGCACTACACAAAATTACAAACTGGATCCACTTGAGTCCCTAGAAATGGTTCACTTATGAATTATCACTATGTGAATCTTGATAGTACCTAGAGATGTCACCTTGATCAGGGTCTCATTATGCAAGATTGTGTGCCAATGCACAGAAAAGACAGTCCTTTCCTAATTTTTAAGGGCAGTTAATGGTGGCTACAGAAGAAAGTGCAGGTGTTCACCAAAGGTCAACTAACAAGGAAATGGCAGAGCTGTCCAAAGGTCATCTTACTGTGAAGTCTGTCACTTAGGCCAAACAATTTTCAATTGATTTGCACAGGCATACTGTGTTATTCCAAGAATTGTGCCCAATGTTTATAAATAGAGCAAAATTAATGTGCAAGTTTTTCTTTTAATATTATTTTAATGTTAATATGACAGTTTTAGAAAAACATAGAAATCAGGCAAACATCCACTAAACAGAGGTATGTTGTAGCAAGAAATAACAGAAGAATTTGAGCTCTCTGAAGGTATTTATTCCAAGCGTACAGCCCAGACTACTGCAGCAATGAATTGCTATTCACAGACATACCTGCTTGCACTGGAATGAGAAATTCTCTTTAACAGCAATGTCTTCAAAGAGATTTAAATATATAAGGCAAAATAATTTTAACACATTAAAAAGTAAGTCACTTAACATATGGAAAATAAATCATGAACATTAAATCATTATAAAAGAGTTCAAAGTCCAAAACATCCAGATTCTTAAGCATATTTTGGTTTAATATTCAGCTTCTCTATTTGTACATGTGACTAGTGGAAATAATTTCTGTGGTTCAGGTAGTCTCTAGAGAATATTTTGGTGAATTTATTTAAGACAGACCACTGAACAGTTATTGTCGTGATAAACTTTGATAATATCTATTCCAATCAAGATTTAGCAGTATTGATGTAAAAAGACCTGCATCATTCAGGTAAAAAGTCTCATTTGTCATTTTGCAGCTGTGGCTTTTTTTTTTTTTCTTAATAATTTGATATGTTTATGTCATATGTTTAAAATCATTAGGCAGAAATCATCTGAAGAGAAACAGCAATATGATAAGTATAAAAACCCCACAACTGTTATATACTTTACTTAGGTTACCTATAACCTACAACCTGCTATTTTTCTTACTTTTTTAAAAAAATTATATTTGACTGCTATGCAGATGACATTTCAGAACAATTTGGATCATTCCTGACAATAGAAGAGAAATATATGAGCCATTTTTGTTGGCTGTACCACAGATTTCTGTCAGATTCACGTCTTAAAATTTGCACACATGCAATGGATAGCTGAATTTGTGCTTGTAGTTAACATAGTTTTGTTCATGCACAAATGAGCCCAATCCCTCATGAATAAAAATAGCTCTTCTCCAAATATGTACAAGCTATTACAGACTCTGGCTCAACAATGAGGCTTGCTCTGTTTCTGAAAGAGACATATTAATAAAGTCCATTAAAATTGCAGAACTCAAACTTTGCCAAGCTTTAATGGATCCTGGAAGGCAAAAGACCTGAGATGCATTAGCATAGACCCTACCTCTTCGGGAATCCTGTTTGATTCAATGAGTAACCATAGGTTTGCAGAAGTCTGTATTAGGACATACTAGGAAGTCTGTATTAGGACATAGCCCTAAATTCTGGCTTTACAAGAAGAGAGTAGTGCTATATTGTTCCCTGACTACATTGAAAAGGTCACAAAAATCTTTGTGTTGACAGTAGGAAGCATTTACCAGCCCTTTAAACTGTCACCATTCACATTCAAGTGAGAGAGGAATAAATTCATCTAAAACAAGACAGTGTGAACAGGATTTATGCATTTTAAGCCGCATTATCTCTGTGATCATGATCATGTTTGTAACATGCAATGGAATGGCACAGTCCCATAGAAAATATGGAAGCATTTCAGAAACTAATTCCAGTAAAAGCAATTGATTTCTGATGTGTTAAAAGGATCTTCTTTTCCCCTGTTATTTGCAAAATTAATGCACTTACGATGTTAATTTGAGAGATTTGAAACACTTCAGCAGCTTTTATGAACTATGATTTAAATGAGTCCTGGAATTACCAATGTGGAGACAATAAATTCTGTGCAGTGGGCAAAGTGACTTGTAATGAGGGACCTAAGTACAACGTCTGCTTCAAAAGCTCGTGGAACTAGATTTCAAGCCAAGCTGCCACTGATCTGTCAGCTATGCACAGTACTTTAATATGTACTTTTCACTGACTTTTTTCCCCTTCCTTGCCACCTTCTCCTACTCCTCAGTCCCTTCCAGGGATCCTCCTCATGTGACCTTGCCCCAGTGTTTAAGGGAGGCCACTCACGTTCCTGCTTGTCATTCACTTCCCTTTTCTTTCTGCACCTGCTGCATTTCATCAGTCAGAAAGGCAAGGTGGTGGCAATGACAGTGACGTAAGCAGAGTCTGATTCCCACCAGGTTCCCACCACTTGCTTTCACTCTTATGCTAAAGTACGGAAATGCGAAAAGCCCTTTTGAGTTTATCAGCCAGTTCATTCTCTGGGCAGTTCCTCTGGCAGCATACCATCGGGACATTCCAAACCTTCATGCAGATTATAAAGTCAGACTATAGCCCTTAACCCCACTTAAACTAGCCTTTACATTCCCGCATATACAAAGCAAAAATAAAAATTCTGCACTTCACAGTTCAGACTTGCCTGTCTATAAAGACAGTAAAGAATGAGAAGAGCTTCACATGCAAGGTACTGGAAGAACCCATCATTACTACTCCAGACTCATTTACAATGCTGAAATAGTGCACCTTGCTTTGGATTCAAACCTTTGAAAATTATTTCAGAATGAAGATTATGGCAAGAACAAGCAGGTAGAAAGTGAGAATCACATTCTTTTTTTGCCTTTCTGGGTCTAGTCCATCTGTCACTAAACTTTCTAACAGAATAGCAAACACTAGTAGCATTAGGACAATATAGCATGACCTTCTCTACTATCGGATTTTAAAAAGCCCTGAAACAGAACCACCCCAGACTTTACTTAGTGAGAATTGATCTACGTCATGGTAGTTTGGTTTCCAGTTCAACAGACAGGAATATATCATATGCTGCTTTGGATCAATGAAAGCCCATGCTCATCCACTAAGCATTCAATACCCTGGAAAATTTGCCTGTCCTATAGATTCTGTTCATTAGAATGGCTAATTAAAATGATGAGAATGTGCTATTGATCTAATTATGAAACATACGCATAGTTTGGGATGCACATGGGATAAAACGTGGTCATTGCACTGTTATGTCTTTCAAAGTCATGCCTGTGGTCTTACAAGATAGAGAGGGATTTATGGGAACACCACTTTCACTGATGCCAGCTGACATACAGACACAAAAATAAATGGAGTCACTGACAAAGGGCTCCATTTCCCCCGTTAAGCCAGAGGGTGCTGTGCCTGGAAGACTGGCCAAGCAAGAGGGGGTTGGCAGGGTGACTGAAGAAAGAGCATGCAGTGCATCCACTGCTGCATGTGTACCAGAAGTAGGAACTGATGTGGAGAGGAAACTCTCTGGAGATTTGACAATGAACAGTTACTCAAAACGCTGCAGCTCCAGTGAGGACAGCTTTGAGTCACAGGGTAGTGCAAGGTCAGAAGCTAAAAGCTTTGTTAAAAGCAAAAATAAGGATGAAGGCTATCGACCCCATCGATCAAAGCACTGTCAGAAAAGAGGTGAAAAAAACCACGGACTGGAACACTCTTCCCTACATCCAGCAGAAGTGGGAAACGCAAGCCAAAAGCTCCAGAAGCAGAAGACTCACAAGAAAAGCAGTTCCTCTGCATCTGATTTGAGCTTGGTGAGTCAAGGATCATCAAGTTCATTGTCTGTTGTGGAAGAAAAAATAGAAGCTAAACTCAAATTCTCTCAATTTATTAATGAAGTTACTTTCAGAGTGCTTGATCCCATGAGCCTAAGGGCATACCGAGCTGCTAAACTGAAAAATGCCTTTACATCCAGTGTGAGAAGCCTCGATGATTTGCATATTAAGAGAAAGTCTCCTGAAAGCTGGAAAGAGAACATTCTAGATGGGAAAACCCATGAAGAAGTAGACTTAGAGAGTCTGAGAAGTGACGACATTGTTGCTGGAGCACGAACACGCAAATTAGAGAAATCCTTGTCCCTGGATACAAGTCCCTCTCTCAGGTCACTTGATAATGGTGCTTCATGTAAAACAAGATCTGGCTTGCCTGTAGAGATTATGATTTCTCAAAGCAAAGAAATGCCAGCCACAAAATCTGCGTCGCTGCCTAGAAGTACAAGCATGGTGAGCTTTCTCTCAAATCACTTTGCGCGGTATGTGACAAGTGCTTGTGCATTAACATGACTATTCAGAAGTGTTTCTGTCTTCCTGGGTGGGCTTTTACCACGTACACAAACTTTTCTCCAGGGTGGAACAGGTGTGGAGGGCTTGTTTTTAGTAGTTGAAAAACCCAGTTCTAGGAGGTATGGGAGGAAGGAAAGACGGGATACAACTCCGTAGTCCTTTTAGTTTGGTATCTTAAGGGAAGGCTTTATGAAACCAAACAAGAAATGTATTCCTGCACTGCAATGAAGCATATATATAACCAAGTCAGCTCGATATAAGCAGTCAAGGCACCCTCAGAAAAGGGTGAAGAGGGTACTGTGACAGACTACTCAGGTAGTCAAGCTCATTAGCTTAGAACTTGCTTAGGTATCTCTACCCTAAACAGGCATGCTCAGTTAATGTGTTTAAGTACTAGCGAGACCTTTGACATCCTGAAAGTGTTGCTAAGGTTTGTGTGTCTGGAGTTAATACATCTAGATTGATAATTTCTTTCCTGATTTTTCTGAAGAAAAAAACCCAAACGTTAAGAATTGAAAAAGAAAGAAAAGAAGGCTGAAGTTTTCTTCTATGGTCTGGTCAAAAATATTTATGTTTTTATTTTTTTCTTATGGGATTCTTTGTTTGGTTGAGGAAGAGGTATTTATGCCTATGGAGGAGGACAAAGGGAAATTGTTCTTTGCTTGCATGGCATTGTCAGAAATCCTGAGCTGCCAAACCTTGAACTGATACATTATACTATTATGTCTCCAGAGAGGTAGTTGTAATCCTGCTAAAACAATAAAGGTCCAGGAACTGCTGCTTAAGACTATACATGTGTACACAGATGTTGCTAAAATGGAAGATGCTACAGCTGCATTTTTCTTTAAAAAGTCTGTTCAAATTTAAAAACAAAGAAACAAAAGGTTGTCTGTTTTCACAGAGGACTGTAGCAAGTGGGAGAACATCCCAGTCTTAAGAATTTCATGCAGTCTTCAGCAACCCAAACTTAGGATTTTATAGGACGTCCTTGGATGTTTTAGTTATCACCTTCAAAGGTGGCCAGAGGGAGAAGAGGTGAAACATAATGAAACACAGAGAGAATTTGCTTACTGTGTCGTGTCACAGCTCAACAATGGAAGCTGTGCTGCAAAGGCGTCAGGAAGTTCCAGCCTGAGCCCATGGCAGGATATGCTTTTTCACGTTTCAATTAGCCATCTGTCAGAGCATCTTTTCCAGTGGACTTGCTCATACTGTACAGATTGGAACATCCAACCGATCAAGTACTAACTGACTAAACACTCCCGAGTGCTCTGTAATTCCACTCAGTTAATGGAGCCATCATTCTACTCCAATTTAAGCATCAGCCTGCTCTAAATCTAGTCATTTAAATTAAACACAGTAGTTACCAAGCATGTTACCTCAACAAACAATGCCTCAGATTGCATAGCTCAACAAGAGAAATGAAAGGAGTGGCAGGGTAAAAACAAAAAGCACAACACATTCAGCCACATCTACAGATTCATGTCTCCTACATGCAAAAATTTGACTTCAATGCAATTTATTTAGTGCAAGTCCTCACCTGAAGCCTGCCTAGTAAGAAGCAAAAGGACAACTGTACAGACAGTCTTGGGTGCCATTATTGTAAAGATATTTAAAAAGTACTTAGTTATGTAATATTTGTTTGAATAATAGGCATATAGAACATTGCCTAAAACTGTCTCATGTTTTAGTCGCCATGTTATTATTTGTATGCAGAAGATAATCTTTGAGAGAAAGGAATGGATCCAGTTACATTGACTTAAATATGAAAACAGGATAGCAGAGATATAACAACACACATCCTGAAGAGCATGAAAGAACATGCATGAAAGTTTGAGGTTAAGAAAGCTGCACCTAATAAAAAAAAAGTGACTTAGAAGAAGAAAGCTGTCACATTGCCTCCTGTCTGTTATGTTTTCTGAAAACCCCTGAGGTGTCCACAACTGTGTCTGCACCACATTTGATGTAGCCTTGGATCCAGACCCACTAAAGCGATTTTCAGCTTTCAGACTTCTGAGAACTGGTCAAAATGTTCAGAGACATTTCTGCAGCAAGTATTTATTGGTTTGCAAACAGCTGCCACGGAAATGAAATCTCACAAAGAAACCACCTTCACTATAGATCAATGCAGAGGAAATTCCCAACAGCTAGCAGGATCAAAAAGGATGCTCCATTTAGTGACTGAAGTTAAAGGGAATTCTGATAGGTAGAAAGCTTTTACAAAATACAATGGACGTGACATTCCTATGGTCTAAATATTTTAGTAACTTGGCCATCAGGGTGAAATTATTTCTCATTTCTATGTATTGATCTAAATTTGGAGTCACTGGATAAATAAGCAGGAAAGCAAAATAATTTAACTAGATGAAATCAAGCCTCTGAATCCACACCAATGTAGAGGGGTGCACAACTCAAGACTACATCATACTTCCAGGCTGAAATGGAATGATCATTTCAATAGGCTGAAAAATGCAGGGAAAGTCTGAAAAGGGTTGAGCACAATGGGAGGTTTCTTAGAACTGGGAACACACGGTTGTCAGTCTGTCAAAGGACAGATCAACACAGAGACAAATGTGGATGGGTCTGAACAATAAGTATTTTCCTCAGATGCAGGGTATGTTTAAAAGAAGCCCAGGCACGAGAGGAGGCTAATCTGTGTCTTTTAATATGGATTTTATCTTAAATACATTTGTTCCAAGTAAGCAATGCCTTCAGGAAAGCTTTGGATACCACTGCTATTTTTCCAGGAGGAAACCATGAGTAAAAGTTTAGTTCTTAAATAATCATACAGGAGACTGACTTCAGACCTGAGTAAGTCTGCAACATCCTGAGATTTGAATCAACCTGAATATTACATTTCAGTTAAATTTAGTCATACACGAATGAAGACCAACTTTCCAACTAGATTTCATCTTTATGTATCTACGTTTGCCTGCACAAGTGACCATATAACACAATATTAGACATTGATTTTTCTCAATCACAGGAAAGCAGTCCTGTTTCTCTCTTAGAAGAGCAGTATCTTTCCATCTTATGAGAAACTATTAGCAGTACACATTCTGTGTGCAAGAGGTCTTAGAATCATTTAATTATTAACCTCATCGTTGCAACTGTATGCATACATATCCTGAGGAGTTGCGCACATGTCACCTAAGGCCATGGCATTTTCTCATCACACAAAATAAGCAAGGTCAAGCCTGATCAATACGAATGACTTACCAAGCTGCAATATCCCCGCTGAGTTGCTAGAAACACAATGTTCCAATTTGGCACAGAGGATGTCTTAAAAAACAAGCTTGGGTTGGGATAATGGTAACTCCACAAAACATTTTGGAAGTTAAGACTTCAGATGCTACAAAATATGCCTGAATTGGGCAGGTGGTGAGAGGGCAGAAACATGGCCTTGCTCCATAGGAACTAATGATGCTTATGGAGCCATGTCTGAGAATAATTTAGCTGCATCCATGTAAAGCTGCACCAATGAAGGCAGAGCCGATAACAATTGCTTCTTACCTAGACAAAATCACTGCACGAACACAGACTCTTTCTGAACCCAGAGTGATGTGTCTGTGTGGCAACACATTAGGCGGGCTTCTCAGCTTGGTTTGGCACCAGCTTTAGGGTTTCTTCTATATTCGACGTACTGTAGCTACGAAGCTAACCACATCCCTGCTTGTCTCACATCTTCATCGGTCCATCATCTCTCAAATGAGTTGCACTAGTCTCATCACCAGGCTCGAGTTGATGCTACAGCCACCTCGCAGCACCTGGAGAGTCACTGATGCAGTTATGCTGCCTCCTCTGTGATTTAGCCTAAAGGACCAAACTTTGGCTCCATGTAAGATATTCAATTCCCTCCTGTAGCCTTAACAAAACTATCTAAAATCGAAGTATTCATTCTCATTCTGATTTCAATCAACGTATACCCTGAAGTATCTAATTTCTAGAGCCCTCAAGACAGAAAGGGACAAATGTCTGTTACAAAGGCTTGCATCCTTATAAAATGCATATGAGTGAGGTGTAAGTTAGAATAACACCCCTTTCATTCCTCTTATAAAAAATTTATATTGCAATAATTATTGCAAAGAAGAAACATGACCAATGTAGACATTTATACAGGATGTCAAAACGATTCAAATCCTGATGATGTATATATCTTATCCAGGTAGGTTATTTAATTCCTAAGGAACCTTATAGGTAGCCTACTGAAGTAAAGTGTCGTAGACATTAAGACAAACAAGGAAAGTGATACTAATCTCTGCTCTTTCTGGTATCTGTTATGCATGAGGATTCCTGCTGTTCATTACAGGTTCTCTGGCAAGAAGAACCCCTTAGCATCAGGATGGCTCTCTGAAGGTGCAGAGGCATCTTTAAAATTGTAGCCTTGCACACCTGAACTTCCCAGGCATGAAGGAACGCGAGGTGGAATAAGACTGTCCTGCAAAGGCTGTGGTAGAATGCCGTAACAGTAGAAAATGCAACTAATCTTTCATCTCTAAATAAACTCAGTTTCTAGGGCACCCGAGTTCTAACAGAATCTCACTGAAAGAGCAGACAAGACGGTGATTTTTGCTGCTCTAGGCTGAAGCTCTTTTATGCAAGAAGGCTTTCAGTCCTCTTTCAGCCCTTCCAGCCTGCATGCTGTAAAAAAGGCAATTGCTTTGTTCTTGGATGAATGCCAAATCTTTCATTTCGATTTACAGTACAGTGATATTTACAAGTAAGATTTGGGTTCAAATACATTATAACGGAGAATATCTATTATTTCACTGACTCACGCATGTAATATGCTAAAAGATAAATAGAGGTGGCACCAGAAGTGCAGAGAGATGAAGTGATTTGCCCGGGTCAGTGATCAAGCAAGCAGCAGAACACAGGCCTGAAAAGCCGTACAGTGTGTTATTTTCTGGTTTGTTCCTGATCCATCAGGCAGGCAAGACAATGTAGAACTACCCTCAACAGCAGAAATAATTAAGCTCTAATCCATAGCTTTGCTAACTTGAGGTTATTAGACGAAGGTAAGAAAGAGAACTGTATCAGGTGCTTCAATTTTTTAGCACGACATGCACATAACAGATCATATCACTAAGGCCTCAAATGAGTCTCATACGGCAGCGGAAAATGCTACATGGCCACCTTTCATGGTATCCTGGCTTCTCCCTTGTCATGTTATCCTGCATGACACTGCTCAGAAGTTTGCTCCCCTCTGCCTTGCAAATTGGAGGTCACCATCAGGCTGTCAGTAGTCTAAAAATGTTTTGTCAAAATAGATATTGAAATACATGGCTTAGTTTCTTTACCAAAAACTTGTCTGAGAGAAGATACAGTCACTTTTCACCATTCAGAGACATTAGACAAATACTGCAATTTTCAGACTTCCTAGCTTTAAACTCATCACAAAGTGAGCTTAGCCACTGAGCTGCTAACAATATAAACCATAACTACTTCACTCTGTTACTTTTTTCTTCAGCTGCAGATCCCTGAAAACAGTCTCTATGTCTGGTAATACTGTATAAGAATCACAGGTCAAATTGAATTTGACTGTGGAAAGCCAAGTACCACGTCTTTAGTCAACTGGGGCTGCAGTTCCTCAGTATTTCCAAGGATTCCTATTGCATCATTAAAACCTCTCTCCTTCTGATACCAACACTGACTGTTTTTCTAATTCTATACACCACTATTATGAAATTGTCACTGCGGGTGCAGTAGTAATGAGTAGTATTGCAAATGTGTGCAGATGTGTATGCTTGGAGCTTCCAGAGTAGGTAAATTAACTTTAAAACACCTCACAGTTGTTAGGCAGCAAAATACGCTAAGCTATAAAATCTGATCGCCGAAAGAAATCATAGTGCTTTCTGACCCTTACTCCATCTGAAATCAAAGACAAACTTCATTTTCCACCGATCAAGCTATCTTAAATATGTCTGAGAGGACTTAGCTGTGTTAGGTTTTAAGCACGTAGTTATAGCAGCAGCAGCCAAGCTGGGGCAAGATGGAGCTCAGCGAAGACTTAACAGTCTAAGTATTTACCCAGCTTCATCAATTAAATATAGAATGCTGAATCCTCTCCTTCATTTTGTTTGTGACATTTATGGTACAGTCACAAGATGTGGGAAGCCAAGAAGGCCATGTGCAATTTCATCTATAGTTAACACCTCTTGTCCCAATAATGTGGCATTGACTCCTTTTCCCACTGCTAAGAGGAGTGCAGCAGCCATGTACTGTAGGAGAGATCAGCATAATGTTTTTAGAGCAGCAGATGTGACATCGTTTTACAAGCAACAGTGTGAGCAGATGGTGTTTAGAGAGTTCTCCTTGCCTGCTCTAAAACACCTCCGTTGGGTCACTAATGGATCCTTCGTCTAGTCGAACACAGTGCATAAAGCTACAATGTTCCCAAGATGACGCATATGGTCATTTACAGCTTCTCAGCTCATCAAATACAAATTAGATCAAAATCTTCTTTCCAGAGCATAGACATCTATAAGCCAGTACTCAAAAGAGTAAGCTATTTATTCAAGACAGGATAAAATAAAGACAGTCTGAGCTGCTTGACAATAAAAAGCACATTTTTTCAATGAAATTAAGTATCTCACCATAAAGCCTGCAATCTTTGAAGTTGGGGTTTGTACTTGGGTTGTCTGCCCTCGCTGACAGCCCCCCCCCCCCCCCCCCCCTCCCCC